>JADDOH010007049.1:0-135770 GCA_016648135.1 Agrypnia vestita
ACTCCACGCGTCGGGCTCGAAAATTAAGCAACATGTAAATCGTTAAAATTTCGAAAAATCCTAAATTATACTATAATTATTAACAAATTTTAAACGCAAATTTAAATCATCGCCACGAGTATGTCTGCAGAGTTTCAGCTCGATTGAATCATGGAAAAAGGGTCAAAAATCGATCTAAGGTTTTTTCGGCAGACAAGCAGACGCTAAGAAGAGTTAAAAGAAAGGTAGTAAAAATATAAATCTCTCGAAAAAAACTGTGTCATGCATTTGGTTAAGACAAGCGAAAATTCGAAATGTTTGTTTGAAGTCAGCCAAAAAATATTTTCTGCAGAAAATAGGCGTCCCTCGAAGTCCAATTGGATGACACTGTTTCTCTTACCGTAGATTCTGGATTCGTTTCCCGGTCGCAATATACCTATGTGATTTACTCAAGCCTGGAATATTTTCATGTTGTATTTCGCGACACTAATTGGACCCTACGGCTGTTGTACCTAAGCGAAAAAAATACTTTTTTTGCCATGCCATTAATGTCACTACACTGCCTAAATATTATGAGCTAAAAATAAATTCTAAGAAAAATATACGGACAATAAAAATCGAAAATCAAGGTAAAAATTGAAACATAGTCAAGGGATCGTGGCTGTGAGTAAAAAATGAAACACCTATATAAAGTATTCAATATTTTTTATTCAAAACGTAAAGTTTTAAATAATAAAAAAAAAAAGTAAATTAATTAAATTTGCGCACTTTTCTTTAATTCACGCTTATTTTGTAAAACAAATACTCCACACAGGTTCGCACAAAATTCAAGTCACTGTAGAGAATACTACTCTTACAAGTAGGCACTTGGGTACTTTTTCACTGACCGATTATAACTCGCTCTTTTGCTAACGCTGTCACTCTGGCCACACTAATTCGATGCCCACTCCTATTTTCAATAACATCTTCAAGCTTAATCTGACGGGTAAAATCATATCATATGCAGACGACACAGCTATTATTATAAGCGGACCAGACTGGAACATAGTAAATAAATACGCAAATAGAGACATGAATATACTGAAATCCTGGTTTGTCAACAATTTGCTCTCCCTAAATTCGGAAAAAACATACTTCGTTCCCTTTTCGATAAAAAAACATAAAAAACTGCCTTACATAAAAATTACCATCCACAATAACAACTGTGACAGAATGACCTGCAACAACTCATGCTCAATAATAAATCCAAAAAAGGAAACCAAACATCTTGGAGTAATTATAGACCAACATCTTAAATGGCATAGCCATATCAACGAGTTGACGAAAAGAATTAGAAGATGTATATATATTTTCATAAGACAACGAAACGTTCTAAGCATAGACAATTAAAAAAAGGTATACTATGCAACTGTCCAGTCGCTACTCCAATATGGAACAATAAGGTGGGGTGGAACTTATAATAATTTAATAGATCGAATTAAAGTAATTCAGAGAACAATTATTAATGTCATACTTAAAAAAAATCAACATTCCCCACACAAACACTATTCAAAATATTTCCAGTCCCAAAGGTGGAATCTATATAAAAAAGAGTATCAATTAAACAACTTATCAAAGAAAACGAACAGGAAAATTTTGAAAAAACAACACCAAGATTAAGAGACAATTTTAAAATCCCAAAATGCAATACAAAAAATATCAACAAGGTTTCATATACTCAGGCATGAAATTTTTTAACAACCTTCCAATAGAAATAAAAAAGATACAGGATACAGAACAATTGAAGAGCAAATTGAAAGAACATCTCTATGAACTGAACTAAATACCATTACCTTCAAGGTCAAAGACGTTCACTTTACTACTTCATCCTAGATATATAATATAATATAAAATAATTAAATGTAAGGAATTGTATATAGAAATTCAAAGTTCCTTGTCCGCGCACAAGAGCAATGCTCTTAAATGGAGAGGTACTATGAATAACACAATTGTGTAATAAATATTATTGTAACAATAAAGAAAAAAAAAACGGTCGGTTTCTAACTCGCACTTGTCAAACATCAAAACGTTAACTCACTCTCCGTGCGCGCGCTAGCCTTTTTATGCAAAACATGTTGATTTTGCGATATCTCGAGTATATTTCTGGTGTATATATCTCGAGTATATTATATCTCAATACTTTCAGTAGCGTTTCCACAGTTCCAGTGACTACGAGAATAGCCCAGTAGGTTCTCGATTAGTGTGGTAAATTAAATGAATAGGACGTTAGTGTAGTAGGTAGATTGAACTCGAGAAAGTTTGTATCTCAATTCTAGTTAGTTGATGATAAAAACATTGATGGTGAAGATTGACGAAATAATCAAAAAATTAGTGAACAGTGACAGCCCAGATCGACCACAAAATCCAATGTGAAAATATTTAGAGAACAAAAAAATAAGAGAATACAAAAAAATTTCTTCAGATCTCCAAAAAATACTTTAATGCGTGTAATTCTTATTTTTCCACGTTTAACTCTCCACTGCTGAATATAGGTCTCTTCCAAACCCTTCCACCATTCTCTGTTGTTAGCTGCTTGTAGCTATTTCTTCCCCCCCCTCTAGGAATCGATCTTGTGACACACTGCCTTACAAAATGACCATCCCATTGCTATTTTATCTTGGCTACACAATACATGATATTAAAAACTCTAGTTCTACACCATATTTTATCGTTTCTTTTTCTATTTCTTAGACTTACACCTAGCATAGACCTTTCCATGGATCGTTGCGTGCATTTGAGTTTCTCTACATTATTCTTTGTAATTGTCATCTTCTCCACTCCGTAAGTCATCACTGACAGTATGCACTATTCGAAGGCTTTTCTTAGGAGTTATTGATATCTCTTTGTTTTCAAAAATATGTTTTAGTTTGCCAAAAACTAAAACAAATTTTAAACTATTCGTCTTGGCAATTAAGATGTTTGGTTTTCTTTGCTCATTTTAATCTTATATGCCAGATCTTGGACACAAGATGCGTTTAAATCAGTTCGTCTACTCAACCTAGCCTACAAATATAGAATACTCCAATAATGCGAAGCATAAATGGTGAGGTATCACTTTTTTTTTTGCTGTTTTATATAATTATTATTAGACAATTAGACAATAAATGTGTTTTGCTTCAGCGCTCTTTGCTCCTGATACCAAATAGACTAAGAGCCAGATTTACGTAATAGCATCATATCTGAAATAATTTCTGCAGATGTACACTATAGTAGGTAAGGAAGTTTGGATATTATGACATTTGAATTCGGGGGATTTTGGCAGATAAAAAATAATACGTGTATTAAAAATGAGTAAGAAATAATAAACCTGATTTTTAATATGTTAAACGGGACAATACTACACGCCCATATAATTAATCGTTGTCAAATGCTTTTCATGGGACATTTTTTCCACCAGACAAATAACAAGTAACAAATCTGAATTTAATGTATTTAATTCGGGTCACTTTTAGCGACATATTCTGATATCTTGTATTTTACAGTTTTACCTACACATTTTTTATATTTGTATTACCTGTTATCTGCCAAAATCAACAAGCAAAAAAGAAATACAAATGGTAAAAGTTATTGTTCATGTAGTTATTGATACATGTACACCGAAAAGTTACGGATGAATGTTGCGGTTGTCGGTTGCGCAAGATCTACAACTTTATTTATATTTAAAAAAGCACAATATTTGGTATCATTATATTGTAACAAAATAGCAAAAGAGATTACATACAAAATCCCTCATAATATGTCAAATACGACAACTCTGCGTGGCAGCTTAGATCCGCTCTATTTATATCTAAAAACTGGATTACCGAACCCCGTAGGCTTTTTCAGGTGTTTCTCGAATGATGTCACTAATTCCAGAATGCGGTAATTCCAAAATGGCAGTATGTTCCTGAACATAGTGGAAGGTTCTAGGAGTTTCGATGTTATTGTCGTTATTGACATACTATGAGGGATTCAGTAGATAATCAATTTTCCATTTTGTTACAATATGATGAATATAACGCCCTGTTCTGTTTTTAAATTTTGAAATATCAATTTTTATATTTTTGTTTCTTAATTATATTAATTTTTGGTTCGAATTAACTTCAGGCATTCCGGATGTACCCCTGGTTATATATTACATCAAACATTAAACGTTTTAATTACACGTTTTAGTACGACGATAACATATCGTGAGAAATATACTTAATTAAATATTGACGAGATTCTATCTAAAAACGCTAAGTTACTAATGTGTGATAAATACTGTGAAATTCCTTAAATATATTATATGAATATATATAAGGTGACAAAAAAATATTTCATGTTTAAAAGTATTTGCAAATTTATTTTGCGAAAATATACATATATATTTTTTTATTTACTTCAACGGTTACAAAACCTATTAGAGTAATTTGATGTTACACCAAAAAACCTTTTATAATATAAGCTTTTTTGCTATATTTTTTTTTGTTTTAAGATTTTTTTGATATAATTTGATCTTTTTGCTGCTATATTTTGATGGTGATGATGAAAAAAAAAATGAAAATTTGCTATAAATTGATATGTTAAAAACATTAAACCGATCAATTCATGACTGTATTTGAGAAATTTTTTCCGGGTTATCTAAGGATGTTTCACTTTCGAATTTGACAAAACATAGTCAGGCTTTCAGACTACTTCGTTTGGTGCAGCCTAGAAGTGTGCTCTGCACATATTGTTAAGAGCAATGTAAATGTTCCTTGCAGGCAAAGTAAATTGCCATACGTACTCTTGTGTTTGTGACATCTAATGCAACTCTGAAATGAGATTTTGCAATAGAATCATTTTATTTTACTATGCCGTTATTATATCAATGTAAGCACACGACTCCTTGGCTCAGTTCTGAGCATTTATTAGCCATTTCCTAGCATTTAACCCGTTTGAAAAAGCACTTGTTTGGCAAAATTGAAGCAGACACAAGTCTGTCACTCTATAGGATCACACTAAACCGACTTTAAATATATTTGTGGTGTAGTCAACTGTAAATGCAGCTGAACGTACCCAGTACCAGAAGTATTTAGTCACCACTTGACTTAACTAACAGTCAAATTCTCCAAGAACTTCAGATTTTATCGAGTCATTTTAATCAGTATATTCTAGTAATTTGGAAATATGGAGAGGAATAGTCAAAAGGGCAAGAGATCATGAAGATCGCATCCCGAACTATAATAAAATGGTTAAATTGATTTCTCTGAAATTTTAGCATATATACCTGCAAATCTCACATTCAACCACGTTAGATTCCACAATATACAAGCACAAAGATAAAACTGACTTTTGAAGCAGCCTTAATCTCATATAATCCAATCCTCTTGATACAACACAATCATCAAATGTAGGGTATAAAAGCAAATGCAATAATATCCAAAAAATATTTGATTGCAGTCATCGAGGATTATTAATTTATAATGTACTGAATTTATTAGAAAAATAGCCTATAATTTTAGTTAAAAATAAGTTAAACGATTTTGGAAGGGATAGAGATACATAACATTTATAATTAATTAGTTACATTCGAAATTAGTATCCCGTGGTGACTGCCTTCAAAAGATTTTTATATTGTTTTGAATAATGGTGCCTTTGCTTTTATACCCCACATATAAAGTTTTTCAAAATAATTTAGAATTGCCGTTTATCAGATTCTGTTGGCCATTCGGTCAGTTATTTTCTCAATTGATACTTGGTTTTATTTGTTCTCTTTTGGTATTTTGTTGTGGATAGTTTACAGAATTATGCATTTTTCGTTTTCCCTCACCACACACAAGAATCTTAATTCTTTTTGAGGTATAACTTATAATAATAATTTGATTGTAAATATTTGCTAGTCATCATTGTTATTAGAGAAATCATATGTATTATCTATTAAATAAGTAAAATAAATTAAAAGTTAGCCATAAATTTCAATAATTGTATGAATGATTGTTAATACATGTGCTATATATATTTTAGTGGCCAATCTTTCAAAATGTATTTTTTAAAGTTGACTATCAACATATAAATTTTGTAAATGATACTTAGCAAACTGAATTATTTTATAATTGCTACAAAACGAGATGTCATTGCAGGTTTCCAAAACTTTTTAGGGTTGATTTACTACGTCTGCGGCACACGGGCGGGAGTTTTTGTGACACGCTGAACGTAAAAACATGTTTTATTGCGCTAATTTCATGACGCATTGCCAAATTTAAGTGGTGCAGTTGGCCAAGTGACTTGATTAATTTTGGAAAATTGTGTTAAAACAACCTTCATATTTATTTTATAGAGGTAGACGTTTGCGAGGGAAACGTTTGAACCAAATTATGAATTAGTTTACATTAAATAAAAATAAAGGTAAATAGATTTACCTATCGATAAAAAATCGGTTAGAATCGAAATAAGAACATGAACCTTCTCCAATAAAAAAACTGCGATAAATCAATTTCATAATGTTAGCCATTTATTATTACGAAGAATTTGGGACTGATATTAATTATGCTGTCTTTTAAAAATGATATACATAATTACCTACATCACTCATTCTTTTTTTTGAAGAGTAATCCACTTAGTGTTGCAATGAAGTTCAAAAATATTTATTTAATACATGCCAGGATAAATCAAATAAAACTAAAATGAACTATTGGGTTGATACAATACTGTAATAATACAATAATAACAATACAATAATAAAAAAAAAAGATATGAAGATAGTCCAGAATTTTCCAGCACTCATTTTAAATAAGTAGAAGATTCTGGAATACACAAGATTGTACCTGAACGTTCGCGAAATGACATTATCTATATAAAGGGTAATACAACTGCTACGTAATTCTCTTTGATTTGACGATTGGCGGAGATCAGAGAAAATGCGACAAACGGTGATTCAGTGGAACTAGTGAAATAAATAACGAGAGTACCAAGAGCGAAGCAATATGATAAATGAACTATGTTTATAGTAAAGTTCGTATGCTTTGACTTTTCTGTTATTTAAAATTAATTTTCTGTTCTTCATTGCGTCTCCCATCACTGCGATCCCGCGGGGATATTTAAAACAAATAAGATGAATGAAACAGTGAAAATAGAACTTAGAACTAAAATTGCAACTTTGAAACAATTAAGTGTTTTTGTGTCGCTTTGCTCGAACATTGTTTATCACAGCATTGAAAAAAATTGTATCATATCATCTGTTTTGTTTTATGTATCTGAAATGATATTCAGACATATGAAATAATAACCGTTTAATTTATCACGTGTAACAAGTTTCCCTCGTCTTCAGAGCCACCTTATCAGTGAAGCAGAAACATAAAGCCTCTCTCTCTAGTGGAAATGGCCCCGCGATGTCCATCGCGATGGTTCTAATAGACTCTACAGGTTGTATTATTTTCTTTGGTGCTACGCAACATGTGGACGTTTTCTTCTTTTTATCTACAAATAGTATGAAAAAATCATAAAAATTGGGTGAGATACAATTTTAAGTATAGCGACATTGCTTCACACTATGACTATTTTTTTAATACATCCATAGTGGCTGTATTAAAAAAATATTAATAAGTACTCCAATTCTTTTTTATGAAATTCTTGTAGTATTGTAAAATACATACAAAATTTGTCACTCCGATAAAAGATATAGTATTTTCTGCAATCATTTCATATAAATAAATAAAGTCAAGTAGTATAACGATTCTAATAATAAATTTGATTTAAAATTAAAATTGACAAGAAAGATTTTAAAGAAAATATCGTAGGAAACGAAGAAAGTTCTTGACTATTGAAGAAATAAGTTCATATATTTTTTGCATCTTTTTGAATACAAATTATAAAATGAGTCCAAATCATCAAAATGCTACCCTTAAAATAATTTCTGAAAAAAAACGTACCGTGGACGTCGATGCACCCGAGCTGTTTCTTCATGGTGCTGGTGTTGATCTGGCACATGTAGCAGCCGCGGTCGCTCTCCCTCAGCTGTCTGATCCTCAGCTGCCAGGTCCCTGGTCCGTCCTGGGACACGGAAATCCTGGAGTTGTGCGTAACAACTCTGGTGTGTAGAGTGAGAATAGTCTGATCTTCCGCCTTCATCCATCCCACCTGAGGGAAAATATAAAAGCTTAAGATGATTTATTAATGAAAAACAACAAATTTTCGATAAAAGTGAATATATTTCAACCAAATTTTGATCTTGAGAAAAGAATATGTAAACATTTATTTATTTACATTTTTAATTTACGTATAAAAATAACGCCCCCTCACTAAGATAACCCTGTATCATGGTGTACGTGTTATTGAAATTTATTGTTTACATCAATATTCGGCTATTTTTTTATAATGTATGTAGAATTTATCGTTAGTTCCATTTTTATTTTTTCGTTTCCTAAAACTATTGCCTTTTCATTTTATAATGTGTTTCTTTAAGACTATCCAATTTGTTGTATCTATTCTTTCTATTGTCAGTCTATTATACAATTAAGTAGAGTATTATTAAATAAATCTCTGCCAAATTTTTCAACTGCTGAAATAATATAAAAATTGCAGTTTTTTTTAGTTGGTATTAAGAAAATTTTTTAACTATGTCTTGTGGGTTCAGATGGTTGATAAAAAAAATATCTTACTACCAATATAAAAATATACTATGAAACAAAAAAAAACTTCCAATATAAATCTACTTAAGTAAATTTTTGGCATATATTTTCGATTATCGGAACATCGAATTATATTAATATTTATTTTGAGCTTGTTCGAATTGGCATTTTTAGTTTTAATTTTAGCTCTAAAAAGCTAAATTTCAGCTCTAAAAAGTTGTTATGTAGGCTTAACCATCATCATCATCACTTTTAACTCTACAATCCCTGGTGGGTCTTGGCTTTTTCGAGAGTCTTCCTTCACTCATCTTTGGTTTGTGCCAGTTTTCTCCAGTTCGGAAGCTCTAAGGCATTATGTCTTCGAGGACGTTTTTGCTCCTTAATTTTGGCCTTCTTAAGCTTCCTCGGTCTTGAATTCAGCAGCGTCTTCAGTGCTTATTGTTCGGTCATTCTCTCCACATGACCCAGCCACCGAAGTTTGTTTTAGCTTCACCTCCCCATCGGCCGTCCGTAAACAATCGCTTGGTAAAATAATAAATAATAAACCCTTGCATGATCGCGCGCTGATTGCGTGTCACACTATAATTATCTAATGTTGTCACTCCAGTAAGTTATGGACAGATAATGAAATTATTATATTTCGATAATAATGATCGCTCTTTTTTCTCTCTATTCTATTTTATTTTAATATTTTAAGATAAACATAAACTATTTTTTAAAATGAATATATTTCAATAAATTAGCTTAAAGAGATGTTGGATGGTACTTCACGTCATAGACAACGTATAAAGATTGCATTATTGCTAACATTATTAATGCATTTGCAATAAATTCCGATGAGTCTTTTTAGTTGTATTACCCTAATGGGCATTTAACTCCTCCAAAAAAAAAAAAATTAAATTTAGTAAATACTTTGGAAAGTTGCTCATTACATTAAATCTATTTTATTTGCATAAAAAAACAAGCTTTTTATCCGCCATTATAGTCAAAAATGAAAGATTATAATAAATATATTTTTATTCAAAAAAGATAACTGGTTCATATATAATATTATTCAAAGGCAGATTATAAAAAAGATTCGATAGAAATAAATTCATGAAATTATTTTCGAGAACGAGATAAAACTTGAAGATGCAAGAATTGTAAAGCGGATAGTGTTTTCATCATTATATTACAAAAAAACTACAATAAAAATAAGGTTTCAGCCATTAATAATATGTTGCCTTTATAAATTAGAATTTGACAAAATTTTAAAATAATACAAAACTGTATTGGTATTATTAGAAAGATAATTTTATGCCATCTGTGTTTAAATATGGTATATTAGTTTTCCGATCGTTAAGGGGGAATTAACACATATATGCATGTATATTAAAATAAATGAATAAAAAAATATAACTTTATTCCAGTATATAGGGAGGTTCGTGCCACACATTCCAAATAAACTCTATCAACTCAACTAATGGATATATATGCCGTTGATAAGCTTTTGTAGTACCTAATCAACGTTTTGGAACATATTTCATGTGAAATATAACGTAGTCCGACGGCCGCGAAAGCCGAAGTTTGGTAACCTAAATGATATTAAATTTTTCATTTCGTAATATTTATTTTAAATTACAAGGACCAATGTAATAAATGTATTAATATATATATTACCACAAATATTGCAGAAAGAAAATGTAATAGCACAAGATGTAGTTAAACTTGTGTAAATAAATTTATTGTTAATGTAAAATTTATTAAATAAATAAATAAACAAGTTTACAACATTTAACAATATTTTATGATCAATAAAAAAATTTACCTCAGTGTGTGCACGTTCTTCGTTATATTTTCATGTTTAAATATTTTTTGCATTAATTGAGTTTGTTTAAATAAAAAAACTTTTGGGAGTATATTGTACGAGTATTTTACGAATGAGATTGGATATAATATATCTTGAGTTCGAAAAATAAATTAATAAAACAGAATTTATTACTCCTTTTATATTAACCCTTGGCGTCTGCTTGTCTTCTTGTCTTCTTGTCTGACGAAAAAACTTTGGGTCCATTTTAAACCCCTTTGCCGTGATCCAATCGAGCTGAAACTTTGCAAGCAGATTCGTGGCGACGATCTAGAAGATCTGTCAAATTTTCGTTAAAAAAAATTAATACGTTTTTCGATTTTTCAAATTTAAGTTGTATGAACATATTTCAACGCGTTAAAGTATAATTTTGGATTTTGGAAATTTTTTATTACTGCCTTTCGTAGCGTCACCCGACCGAAGCCCAACGCGTAGGTTAAGCGAAAAAAAATGTTTCAACTAGTAAATGAGAAAGGGAGTATAATAAAAATTTGATTTTTATGGGTTACTTTTTTTTTCAAATTCAGTTCACTAGAACTCAAGATACATCATTGGAGACGATACCGCCTGGGACGAGCGCCCGGAACATACTAGTTCCAGAGTGGGAACACAGCCATCGTTGGATGTGAATGATGAAATAACTTGAGATTTTTGGTACAAAAAAAAATTTTATATTTGTGGAATTTTTCTAGATATAGACGTAGTTTTTTTTTAAAGTAAAGTTAATAGGATTGCATCTGAAACTTGTAAGATGGTTTGAATATTGAGATTGAGAGATATGAAGAAAATTGAGATTGATATATGGACATAAAATTGAAAATTGTAAATGAGTTTAATTATTGACTGTCATATTTATACTTGTTTTGAGTGTATTATATATTTCATTTGAAAAACTATCCAGTGATTCATAAAACAAAAAAATAAATAACCAACCTATCATCATTTTTAAACATCGCAAAATAATTCTAAAAATTAAAATTATAATTTCTTAATACACAATAAATAAATAGATAATCAGGCAAATAATCAAAATAAACTTATTTAATCTTTAAAAAACTTATCAATTGATTTTATTATTTGAATGTATCGACTTATATTTATCAATTATACATACATGTTTCGGAAAAACCTTTTCATCGTTAGGGTATTTTATAAATGTCAAAATATCAAAATGAATAATGTATTTGAACTATTTGAAAAATTATTTTTAAATATTATTGCTGCTATTTTTTGAATTGGTCTAGTAGTTTAATTTAATTGATTATTAATAATATTTTATTTATAATAATATGCTTTACTAATTTTTAATGATTTTAAATTATTCAACTTAAGACCAAAATTATTTATGTCTAAAATAGAAAGTCCTAAATTTTTATCAAAACTGTGATCATTTTCTAATAAATTCTATTTCTTTTCAACATTTTTCCAATAATTGTGTTTAATCAAGAAATTCAGCAATAATATTTTAAAATAATTTTTCAAATAGTAAATAAAATAAAAACAAAAAACGAAAGACTTTATTCATTTATATATTTTGACATAATATATAAAACATCCTGACGATGGAAAGATTTTTCTGAAATATGTAGGTGTAATTAATAAAATATAAGTAGATACATACAAATAATAAAATCAATTTAAAAAAAAAAAATTAACGATAAATAAGTTAAGCATTTGTATTTTCGGTAAGGTAAGATATATTATAGGTGACATAATATGATACAGTAATCGGATTAGTGAAGGATAGTTACACCTATTTTAAATTTAATGCTAATTGTTAAATTTTTATGATAAAAATACCAAATAGATAAAATTTTACAATAATACTGTGGCCATCAAACTTTTAATATTCGCCTAGAGAGTAAATTAAAAATTGACACCATGAAGTTAAAAAAATCTATGAAGAAGTTAAGTTATACTGAAAAGCGGTATTTAGTTAGAACGGTACATAAATATCTTCCACTTTGGATAACAGATTGGTTTCTTACGCCTCACTATCTTCAATTTGCAATAACTTTCTGCGCGGGTGCTCACGCAGAACCATATTCGCCGTCAATTTTAATAGTATTTTGTATTTCACTGTTGAAATAAAATAAAAAGGTTTTCTCTTGTAATATAATCGATTTTAATGGATTGTATTCAAAACGTAGGTATATTTTCAATGTTGTGATGTGATTTCAAACATATTGTAGAGAAAGATTATTAATTTTTTTGATCACGATAAAATTCTTCATACCTTAAAGTAGGCACATGTCGTGTGTCTAAAAATGACACTTAAATCGCATGAGACACACGAAACTCGTTTTGAAATTCAAGGGATTCGTTTTCCATACAAAAACATAAACGTATTTTTACATTTCTGAATATGTGTATACATTTCCGTCGTCCATAAATTACCATATTTTGATAAGAAAAATAAAAATGGTTATAAGAAAACAGCTGGATTTTACTCTTAGGTCAATAAAATAAACTGTGCGGCACGAAATTCATTTTTCAATAGCAAATGTGGCATAAAGGCAATAGAAAAGAAATGAAATTCGGCAAGAATTGGTTTAGAAATAAACGAAGAAACGGAATATGAAATTGTAGAGACTACCGGGCGGCGATAGGTTGGCGGGGAAGGGAGAATGTCGAAGGCGAAATATTTACGGTGCAGAGCGAACGCAATCATAAAGACAAGGCATTTCATACATATTTTCATTCACATTTGACAGTTTCTTCGCCAGGTGGGATGATAAATTTTAAATTTAATTAAAAAAAATACTAGTGATCTTTTCGTCGCGGATTACACAAGGAATAAAATTAAATAAGGACTGTGGAGGGAAGGGATAAATTTTATATCTGGTTTTCAAAAATTCTGTATTATCTATATATATTATATTTACGAGTATATTTACCAGATTATTTCATTTATAATACCCAAGTGTACTAAAAATAAAATACAATTTATGGCAGCAGTACAAAAAGTACTGTAGGTAGAGTATAGTAAAGTTCCATTGTCAGTGAACTATTTGTACTTATTCTTATTGTATTCATTATTATGCGCCTGTATCAGCTAGATTATTACATTTATAATATCCAAATATACTTGATATGAAAATACACAGTTCCACTTTCAATGCACTATTTGTACCCCTTGTAGTATATTGAGAATTTATAGGCTAAAGTAGGTGTATTGTAGTAAATGCATGCATTTTATGTTATGTACTTAATGTTCATATTTTTGTTAAAACATATTTGTTCAGTACCTGTAATCTGTCTTCAAATTTTTAACGCTCCGTAAAATATAAAAACAAAACAATAGGGAAATTTTGCTTATTTTTTTTTAATTATCTTTACTTTGGTATAGCAAATACGTTTACGTTTAAAATGGTTTTGAAATTCAACATTTTAAATTCCCGCCAAACACGCCATTTCACTAGCACGAGCACGTTCGTTGCAATTGTATGGTACCCAGATATACGAATACTACGGTACTATTATACCAAACGCGCGAATTGATACGTCACGACCAATCATGTGCGTTTTAATAAAGTCGTATTTTTAAAGATTTTTTTAATTAAAATTATAAATGAAAACATAAACCCACATTATTCATATTGATTCACAGAATGTAATTAATATTTATTAATCTTTTTCATATATTTTCATTGGTATTTGTAATATGTGAAATTCCCCTATTATTATTTTATGTTATTATTAAGAATCAAAGTAGACAGAAATCATATTTTAACGACAAACGAGAATTACGTTGGAAAAAGAATGCCACTTTTTTTTTTAAATAGAGATGTGAACATAAGACGCCTGTCGCTTTAATATTTTTACAGCTTAGCTCTTGTTCCATGAAAATAAAATATAAAAACTTGTTGGTCTACTGGTGCGAATCTTAACCATTTGAACAACAAACCACATTAAAACACTAATCTGCCAATTATAATAGAGAATGATAATACTTACTAACTTACGTACCAACACGCTACTTCCCCGTGGAATAGGTAGAGAGGATATAACACCACACTCTTCTATCCTGACACACAATATTGCCTCATCCACATTCATAAATTTTCGCATATAATCTTGTAAGTAAGTTGCCTCATTAATTGTTGAGGCAACTTACTGGACCATCTTCCAGTATCTTTTTAATATAGTCATGCTACGCCTTACTCATTCGCCGTCAATAGTTGCGTAATATATTTTTCTTAAAATTTTTAACTAATTAATTTTTTAACTTGCCCAAACCATCTGAGCAACCAATTTTAATTCATACAATGATAAATAATAAATCAGTTTTACATTTTATCATAATATATTCCTGTAACCCGTCAGAATTGACGGTACTTTTACATGCCGATTCCTAAAGAATAAATATTTACTAATTTATAGCCGACACCCATGAAATAGTAATAACGACTTTTATCAAAATATTTGAACATTTTTTTTATATTTCCCCTGCCGGCAGTTAATGGTAGTATTTTAAACTTGTCGATTATGCGTAAAACTAAACGCGATATCGTCTTTTGATGACTGTATCACTCTAGCCACAAAATAACTAAATAATTAATAGATTTTATAAAAAAAATAGACATCAAAATAAAAAAATAATAGAATGAGAAAAATATATTCTGGTACCGGGAACTCAACCCGAGCCTCCTGGGTGAGAAACAGGTATCCTAGCCACTATACTATATCGGAAATGTCACTCGCGCAGAAATGTTTATAAAGCCGAAAGAAAATATATTTTATAAAATATAATGTGCGCCATATAATGTTTTTTATAGGTACAAATGATTCGCGTCTTTATTCTATATGTACCGTTTTTTTGACGGGTCACGCACATGGTAACATCGCCATCGTTGCAGCTTCGGGTTTGCTAGCCCGGGGATTAAGCCCCATCTCCGCCATGAATTCGAACAAAATTATGGCTACACGAAGTTCTAGACAGACAGACAATTAAGTTTTATTAATATTATTACTTTCTTATTCAACATTTTTCATTCTGTACAGCAATTAAACTATTCTACAATATCTTATAAAATATTGGATGCATTCATTAATCCGCAAACCTCCTAACTCCGGTTCAGATCGGTCTATCTCTCGTAGAAATGATCCAACCAGTTCCGACTTCCGGCAATATTTCCCTGAATTATGGGTAACAAGATCACGTACCTCCATGAATTTTTTTATCACATCACGTCTAAGATATTGAAGTTTTTGTATTTTAATAGTTTTAAATAAATTTTCTTTCATCTACGAACCATAATATTGTCATTCTCTATAACTCTGTCCATCCAGCTTACTTTGAGTATTCTTCTCCTTATTTTATTTCGAATGCCTCAAGTCGCCTTAACAATTTTTCAGTAAGCTCCATGCTTTCATTTCACAAAGTAATACCGAAAACACGTAGAATCTGACCATTCGCATTCGTAATCCAAGGTTGAGATCATGTCTGTAGAACATCTTTTTCATGCGGATAAAGATTGCGCGATTTTTTATGGATTGCAGCCCATGTATACAACACTTTGTTCATTCTCTAGTTTAGTTCCAGCAATATAAAGAGTTTTACACTGGCAACATCAGCCTTTCATCCAAATATTCCATATTGTAAAATGGACTGTTAAGAAAGGTATGTGCAAAGCCTAGTAAAATTATTATTAAAACTACTTCTTCGTCATGGAAATTTCTTATGGATCTTTTTGATTGCGTTCCTCCAATCTACTTGGTGTCTTGCAGATAGTGATGGGTCCGCTCTGTACTCACTACTACAATGTAGTACTATATTATATTGAAGTGCACACTTCACACGTTTTGAAGTGTAGTGCACACTATAAACTACACACACTTAAAAGTTATTGAAAGTACATACTTCAAATAGTACACTTCATTTCAAAGGGCACACTACAAAGTACACACACTTTAAAGTTATCGAAAGTACGAGCACATACTTCAAATAGTTCATTTTTTATGTGAAATTTTTGGGAAGTTGATGTGGATAAATAAAGAAATCTTTGGAAGTCGAAACAACCCCCTCCCCCCCAACCCATTCTTTGAAAAATTTTGGCACTGACCGAAGAAATCTTTGGAAACTGGAACAACCCACCCCCCCGTGGATTGAAAAATTTTGGGATTGAATGAAGAAATCTGACTGGCGACCGTTTTTGTTCAGCTCGGCAAATATTTTTATTTGGGAAAAAATATAATTAGTTCACTAGTACTACAATTACTTGATTACTTCACTTCATTAGTACTACAATTACTTCACTTCGTGTATTTTTACTACAATTGTAGTGTACACTTTGTAGTTTTCAAACTGGTGAACGTGTGTGTTGTAGTCTTCATTTTGAAATGTAGTTTTTCCCTTCGCTACTTACAGATACAAGTTATTCCGGAGTCTATTTTAGTTGAATTTGAATAAATGAAATTAAGTTAATAGCTTGTCTATTAGGGTGGGAGAAAATTTATCTCGTGGAAGATTATCGGAAACATGGATCAACCTGAATTAAACTTCAGGTCCACTTCTAGACTGCAAAACAAATATTATGGATCTGATCGTATATAGGTAGTGACAGGACACAACGGAGAATGAATGAAAAAAAAGCTTGTACCTTAATATGAACGGATTCATAATATGATTTTCATTTTATTTAACTAATAACATTAGCACCGAATCATTGTCTAACGTAAGAATTAAAATAAATTAAGCAAATTCAAATAATTTTCATCGCTTACAAAATTGTTGTGTTCTTCGTATAAAACAAATAGCAAAGGCGAACATGTTGGCTTCTGTATTAAAGATATAGATCTAGCTTAAGAGACAGCGGACAATGAACATAATAATTTATAGTTTCTATCTGACCTCATCTAATATAATACAATATATTTCCGAATAAGTTTCCTTTGAAACTGGAAATGCTTTTATGAGAATTTTTATCCATTTTTGTTACATTATTACGCTAAAGAACATTACGCTAAACATAATATGTATAACGATATACCTAATATATTGTTGATACTTATATTAATGAAAATTTTATTGTGAAATTGTGATTAAAGAATAAAATTTTATAATTCTTAAAACAAAATTTTTATGGTCTAATTCGAAAGATAAACATTAAAATATCATCCGCAGAGTATAAAAGTGTACAGAAATTAACTAAACCCGTTCTTTAGGAAAGGGAGTTGGGTCACAGCGAGTTGGGTCACAAATTTAAGACACATTTATACTACAATTAAAGTATTTATTCTTGCATAATTATTTCCACCAGTAGAAAAATGGCAGTGAGCTGGACATATGTCTCGACATGAAGATACTAGATGGGCACTCATAATGCTACATTGGAGGCCCTGGACGAAAAATCGAAGCGTCGGAAGACCTCTCAAAAGGTGGTCTGATAATATAGTCCAGCAAGCAGGAAGAACCTGGATGCGAAGGAGGAGAAACAGAGACGAATAGAGGAAAATAGAAGAGGCCTACATCCAGTAGTAGGTAGGTCCCTTCCTTGGAAAAAAGCTGAGGAAAAAAAAGAAGAAGAGAAGCAACAAAAGTATTTTTCAAATATTCTTAAGTAAAAAATTCTTTATATAATAAAGCGCGACTTTTTTAGAATTTACTGAGACATCATATTTTTTAAAGGTATTTATTAAGATGTTTTCATAATTGTTTCATAATTAAAAAGCTCATTGTTATTTTTTAAAACAAGTCAAACGCAGTGGAACTAGCCGTTATGTACCAAGAAATTTGCGAAGATAAAATATTCAGAAAAGCTACACGGACAAGATCTTTTTTCATTATAAAATACAGAATGTAATAATTATTCTACAACTTCTTTTCACACTGAACGTTATGAAAAATTTGAATATCATAATAAATAATGAAAACGGAAATTATTAGTGTTATTATGAGTGTTTGACGTTCTGGTTTGCTTAATATTCCATGGCAATTCTATTATTTAAATTTCAGCAGTGCCAAAGTGTTCGGCGTTCCGTGTAGAGTTTTCAGTTACAAGCATTACAGGGTTTCTGAATGCCTCGGAATAGAGAAATTGCAGCGGAATGCTATAATATTTTTAGGTGTGCGAGATTTATTATTTTTCGCGTTAGGACTGCCGCGCTCCGGTCGGGGGAACAGCGGAAGGGAGAGAATAGTACGGACGGAGACGTTTTTAATATTCTGTTCAGTGTTAAGCGTCTTCTTTCATACACTATATTCCTTTGAGATTTTCAACGCCGGCGCGTGTCATATTTCTGTGCTAGACCCAATGCTATATACCTCAAAGTTGTCTTTCTTTGTTAACAAATACACAACGTCACAACGCGATACGGATAAATATAACATTTGGTTGTCCAAATAATTCGAGCGGATTTTAAATTTTTTATACCATATTAGGATCCAGCAATGACTGCAGAATAGATACAGATGATTTGCGTTAAAATATAATTAAAATTATCTGAATTAAATATACAGTATACATATATAGAATAAATATACACAAACAGAATTTTTTTGGTATACATTTTTTTTTGAGCTAATGGAATCATTTATGTTTGAACATACGTATATTTTTTGTTCTTTTATTTGTTTAAATACTTTTCTATAATTTACTCATTTCTTAAGAAGTTTATCAATTTAAATCCACACTATGACGATAATTATTATGAATTCGTTTATCCGAACCCAATATACCCTGAAAACGGGAAAGAATATGAAGCAGACTTCGGAGACAGATTTAGACTCATATAATCCAGATCCTTGTTATGTCGTTATTCATTGTAAACGTACTTTTAAATTATCGCTCAAGGATTGCTTCCAATATAATTTAATTTAAGTTTTCACAATTGTAAATTAGAAGTTTTTTGAAATATGTACTAATATGAATAGCGTTTCAATGGTCAGATAATAATAAGCTAAAATATTTTTTTAACGTTTTATTAATAATAAATTGGTACATCTTGAATATTGGAATACAACATCCTTTATAATAACACTAAAATTTCAGATTTTTCTGTAAAAATATCAGTGCAATCTGAACGAGAATAAGTCATTCAAATGAACATATTTAGCTCGCAGATTATTTAATCATATATTTTTCTATCCGATTTAAGTGAAGGTGCGTTAAACTAGGAATCAAAAACAAACCGCCCCTCGAAAACTTTTCCAATACTTGATTCTCTTGTTTTCGGCATATCCCGTTATTTGACAGCTTGTCTGCGGATATGCCACCTGTCGGCGGTTTGGTATATTACGTTGTGAAATAATATTTTTCTATAAAAGGAACGAATCATTATTTGCATTATGAAATATGAAAATTATCATTAAAAAGCAGATCGTTAAATTTATTAATAGTTAACTGTGTACAAACAAAAGAGTACAATTAATGATAAGGAAACAAATACCTCAATTTTGTTACAACTAAGACCTTGTGATATCTGTCTGTCAAACTGATTATTTATATATTTTTTTTGATACAAAACACCAAAGTGCAGGTTTACAAAATAAAAATAAAAAATCTCGTACAAATAACATGCGCACTACACAAAGCCGAAGAAATATTACAAAACTTAATTATATAGGATAATTAATAATTTGTTTACACAAAACATATTATAAAATAAAATTAATTATAAACTGCATGGATGGTGTATATGTTTGTGAATGTGTTAGAAACAAATTTTGTGTTTATAAGATTTAAGAGATACGTTAACCAAGCCATGTTTTATTTTGTAAATGCACGATTCTGTCGTAAAATATATCAGTGTTATTTTCACAATTCTTAAAATTATTTATGGCAAAATTTATATGCGTATTTATAGTGGCAACAGTTTTATGATTATTTATTCAGAAAACACGGAAATGAATACTAAACCAAGAACTAATCCGCAAAGTCAAGGCTTTTAAGATGTGGCTCTAAAGATGCATGTTCAAAGTTTCCTGGGCAGATAGAGTGACGACTGCGAAAGTCCTCTGGCATATGGAAAAAGACCGAGAAGTGCTGCGGACTATCAAAATAAGGAAGCTTCAGCATCTCGAACATATTATGAAACGACCAAAATTTAGTCTCAACTAACTCATCATCCAGGGGAAAATAAATGGTAAAAGATGCGTAGACTGCGCATCTCACGGCTGCGTAAATTGAGGGATTGGTATAGGGGTATAAGTGTAAGTCGATTGAGTTGTTCCGTGCGGCGATAAATAAAGTCATAATCGCCAGAATGATCGCCGAGCTCAGATAGGAGGTGAAACCATAAGAAGAAGAAGATTTAGAAAAAATACCAATGTGTATTACTCTACCTAGTTTAACTCTCTCTACGGATATGAATTATATAAGTCTCACAAAGACAAAGTTTTTTTTTATGAGAAACGTGTATGGAAGTCTTTTATACGATGACCCATGGGCTACAAGCTGTGTGAGCTGGCTTAAGTGATTACTCTACACAATGCAACGTTCATCGATTCCATTGGAAGAACATCCATACATTATCAATTTTTTAAAATTTCTATATACAGGTGTATATGTTCCAAATCTGGAATGCTTCCGTTTATTTGATTGGAATATGCTAGAAACATTTGTAGTCTTTGTTCAAGAACCGGTATGCATAAATTTTGCAGCTAATATTTTCAATTTTTACTCCTTTTGTAGGCCAGTATATATTTTAATAATACCCGTATTGCATTATCCCCTAGTTCACGGATTTTCACTTTTATTTTGCTGTTGTTACGTAAATAGATGAAATAAATAAACACATGAAAGAAATTTTGGATTTGCGTTATTATTTAAACCACTTGTCAAAATATTTTATTTTGTATTCAGTTCATTCACTCATTTTTATCTCCTTGTCCAAGAAGGTTGGAGGTATTAAGTCCGTACAATGGTCTTATATATTTCTCTGTATTGTGTCGCCTCAATTCTAAATAAGGGCGTAATCTGTCTTTATACGGTGTTTAATACTGTTTATCCCAGGTAAGTCTGGGGTGACCCACAGGCTTTTGATATTGCCAAGAAGACAGTACTTGGTAGAAAATTTTGAGGCATTTTCAAACCACGTTGATAAAGACCTTTTAATATGAAATAGTTATGGTATTACTTTCAGTCAGATTCCTCAATACCCAGGATCGTGACTCCCGCGTTGTGGTATGCTGATAGTCTTGAGGATTTTCGTTCACCTTTCTTCGGTACACTTTGGATAGCCATCATAATAGAAAAGCCAATAGTAATACAGTAATTGTCTTCTCAGCACATACATATGCATTAAAAAATATTATAATATTAATACTAATTAAGTAAAATTTGGCTTAAATTTTGACACTTGTTTGATACCGTGATACGTATTTGGTTAATATAGTGACATTTGATAAATACCGTGACACTTAACAGAGGGTCATTTGTGTTTCAAAAGTAGTCTTCTCCTTGTTTTTTGTCTACATAGGGTTTGAAATTTCATGATAGTGTTTGAAAACTATTCAAATACTACTTCATCCCGTGGTATCGCAGTTGTAGTCCAGTTGGCTAGGTGTTTACCTTCCTCTTGCAGGCCCATCTTGATATTATTTTCCAATCTATGTCATGATGTACCTTTTGGTCTTGAATCTGTTAGATCATTGAACAAGGCTTTGTGCGTGTTATCCTCAGGATATATGAGGCATAATATCGTCTCTGAATTTCAAAGTCCGTAACTTGCTCCATTCTCTGTTATTAGATCATTAATCAAGGTGAGGGTTCAAGTTTCACACCTTTGTATAACCAATTTTGAGATTCTTTTCGTTTAAGTTTTCTGGGACATTGTGTCGTGCTTGTTTGACTTTTCTGGCCAATGTACGACGTTTCGGATATCATTACAGGGTCCATCAACATGGCTGATGAAACACGGAAGAACATCCAAGAAAAGTCAAAGCAGAAGATTCTGAACACTGCCGTGAAAATATAAGAACTATTTTGAGATTATTTACAGAAAGTATACTTTTGTCTTCTTTTGGTTTATTCACCTGCATTTTAACAAATTTAACAAAATATATAATAAAAAAATAAATATATTTTTTATTACATATTTTTAAAATTTAACAATACATAAGGGTTTTTTTATTTTGTGATTATCACATACAGATTATCATTAGATCTTCGCTAACTCTAATGTATGATCCTTGTATGATATTAAAGTGTAATTTTAAAATATTTCAACAGTTGGGGAAATAACGTGTTACCCAACATACTTTAATATGATTGCAAAGTTAAAAACACTGCATTGTGGTATGCGTGAGTCCCTTATTAATGGTTATTTAAAACAAATCCGTTAAAAGTATATTATATCTACGATAATTTTAGTTTTATGATATTATAGTAATGTTCATTCGAAATAACGTATTTTATTGTGAAATATCCACAGCAAATAGTGGTTGTACTAAAGCATTTCCCTGAAGTGCTTAACATCAAAACACAATAAAAATGCCCACGTTATTCTGTATAGTTGTTTGCATTGCTTTTAAGCTACCTGTATAAAATTTTAATGGAGGTACCTATATAATACAAACATGTTTATAATTTAAAGTGCGCTTCGAATAAAAATGCTGAATTTGTAAAGTATAATGCTAAAAATATTACAACACAATATAATAAACTTGATGATAAATTAACTGATAATCGAATCGTATCAGAAAGCTTGCATTTGCACATGTTGTCAATTTGAATCGAATTCGGGAATCATTAAAATGTTTAGTGCTTGGTGATATTAAAGACAATTTTTTACCAAATTGTGAAGTTTGACGAGACAAGGCATGGCAAGGTAAGGCAAGTGACTTTGTATTAAATTAAATATAAACTACGATTAAAAAATATTAATATAACTGATTTGACCAACAAACGAGCTTTAAGTTCGCGGTGGAATAGTTGGCAGTAATATTCAATTTAGTTTCAATTCAATTCAATTCAAGTGAAAGACTGGGTTGTGTAGATCTCGTAGACACAACCCAGTCTTTCACATTGATTTTACCTCACCCAACTATCGTCTTAATTCATATTTCTTGAGGCTTTGCGATGCATTCAATAAACTGATAAGACGATTGGATATTGATCTGTTCGAGTGCAGTCACACAAGATTAAGAAAAATTGTGTGTACTGAATTTTTTTCTACTTAATATTTAAGTCTCTTTTTCTCCTGTTCATTCTTATTGTAGTATTTTCAACATGCCTATGTTTTTCTGCTAATAATTAAGTCTCTTTTTCTCTTGTTCATTCTTTTTGTATTGTTTTTTAATATGCCTATGTTTTTCTGCTATAAATTAAGTTTCTTTTTCTTTTGTTTAAATTTTTTATTCTTTCTTGTTATATAATTATGCTTTAGTTTAATTAACAATAATGCCTTAGTTTAATTCATAAATATTTATCATTACTAACATATTTCTAAATGTGGAGACCTGTAATTGGCCATCTATATTATATCAATGTTTTCTATGCTTCTTTGTTGTGCTGTTGGTCTTCCATGAATATTAAATAAATAAATAAATATTATTTAGGGGTGACGAAAAATATAGTAATATAATTGGCTGCATTATGGGTAAAATTATCATCACTCACCCTATTAGTACCGAGATCCGTGACTGAGCAGCTGAGCACGGCCTCCCTTCCCACGGCTACGGTGACATTTTGTATGGGGCCCACGAAGTCCGGGTCCGCCTCGCCCGATGAAGTAGCGGTCGCCGGAGGCCCCGCGAGTGGCCCTCCGCCAATTGTGGGCCTCACGTCAACTAAAACAAAATAATCAATATATATATATATATATATATATATATAAAGAAACCCGTGTTTCCCTACCCGCCGAGTTTTCTCCACAACCAACCACAACCACCCACCTTTGGTTATGGTGGTGGATAGCCCTTGGTGTCACATCGAAAATATGCGAGTTTGGTGGGGGTGGCTGTGCGTGGGGGGTGTGGGTGACGAAAATGTGTTTTCTAGTACATTTTATTGCTATGGGAAGGCCGCAAATGCTTCAGATTGTTTCAAAATTGAGTTTAGAAGGTTCCAGAAAAACCTGCTCTAGATAGTTCTGGAAGAAGAAGGTTCTAGAAAATTCACGAAAGTTCTATAAGGTTCTAAACCGAGTGGTGGAATATGTCGGTGTGTCTAAAAGGTTCCTGTACATTTGAATTTCTTAAAAGTTCTGGAAGGAGAATGTTCCAGAAGGTTCGCAAAAGTCTATGACGATCCAAACAGTGTTCTAAAAATCTAAGCGAACTTAGGCGCGCGGGAACAGCTAGTTTGGTTTAATTTCCAATTACTATAATTATTACGCGGGTATACCCGCGTATTGGTCTGTCGGGCCGAAACATAAGATTTGTTTTTTTTTTTGTAAACGGAAATTGCTAACACATTGGGCACACTGTTGGTATAGTCGCTAACTTTGACGAAGAATATTCTTAGGTTTTCACGGCCATTCAGAATTTATTTATTTTATATATATTAGTGCAATACAGCATATGCACGGAAGTTTTTCACATTTAAACAAATACATTACAAAATCATGTACCAATGACATGTACCACATAATGTCAGAAATGTAAGATAATTTATTATCTATAATAAGAATGTACAAACACTCAACTGTCTCAACACAGATATTTCTAGTGAGACAGGCACAGTCCAAACAAAATAGAAATAAATAAATAAAAACAAACGTGGCATCTTATAAAATGCAGTATTTTTCATTATTCATATCCCACTTGGATGGTATGTCAGTTTATGAATGTATAATTTTGTGTTTTGGTGTATATAGGGCAATGGCATGCAATACAACAAGTGTATTGGTGAAGATTCTGGGAAACAAATATTAATTAAATAATCCTTATCTTAAGAAAAATTCAATTTCAAATTATAGCCGTAATTCGTCCTACCGCTAGATGTTTTCTTTCCGACTTTTTTGTATCCAACTTCATGTCAATTCATAATTTATCTCACTTGTTTTCACCCAACAAATTTGTTCAAAAGATCTATTCAAGTCGAGAAAAAACACGTCCTGAACTGCATATTTTGACTCATTTTTATGTCTGAAAGTTTTTTGTAGTAGGCAAGTAAAATTTTCATGGAATGGTATATTTCTTTGAAAGGTCCAATGTCAGATGATAATAAACGTCTAAATAACATTTCATTTGCTGTGATGCACGCACGTCACTTGCAGAAATGACATTTTTTACAAATTCCACACAAAACTTTTTGTGTGAATTTTATTTCTCTTTTCTATGGTGAATTACATCTGTTAAAACACAATTATATGATCTCAATAATATGTTGACGACGTTTGTTCTTTTCTTTATGTGAACTTTATATGAAATACAAATTCAATTCGTTTCTATTTATATGAATAAGTTTATGGTAATTTATTAAGATGAAATGTAGATTTTTAAACATTTTATACGCAATGTGAAAAGGTTTACTTCGACGACATTGCCGTCGGTGATATCATAAAATTTTTGATTTATTTTTGTGAAAGGAAACGTATATCAGAAATAAGTATTATTTCCGATTTAATTATATATAAATCGTCTTCGAAATATATTGAAAAATTTTGCCGTATTACCAACGTTGGTAAATATAAAATATTTATTTATTTAGAAAATCCTTGTTTACAATACTTATTTTATAGTGCAGTAATTTTTGTGGATTAAAGCTACTCAGAATAGTTTATCATATAGAGTTTAAAATATACAAAATATGTATATACCCATATCTATAGGTATATGCGTACATATATTTTTTTAAATTTATGTATATATATATACACCTACTTTTATACACAGTATAACCTTAGTTTATACCCAATGCACGCCACTGGTATAGGGTGTGTCTGGTTATGTTTTTTAGAAACCGAAAATCTAAAAGTATTCCGCAGAAAATGAAAATATTATTTTATATCCTAGGAACTAAAAACATAATATTAGTCCCAAAGTTGCAAAATAGGCTGTATAAAGCTCTTAGAGTTGATTCAGCCCAGATCCGACGAATTTTCAGATAAACAAAATCATCAAAAACATTCCAGAAAATAGCCTGGGGCCTCTTTTGCAAAATACTGCTAAACTTCCCCTTCCCCTAAGACATTTAGAAAATTGTGGGCCTCAAAAAACTGAACCTAGTCTATGTTGATACCCGAATGTATATTACCTTTATATTATATTGGTATAAAACATTTTTATGAATTCTAGTTTGTTGGACATGGTGTTCTGATTTTTTTTTATATTTAATATGTATCATTGTAAGGATCAGATAAATAAAGCATTCCTGGATAAACTTAAAAAGACCTGTCTAATAAATAGATTTATTCCACGATTTGATGTATTTTTTTAATATAATAGAAATGTGAACGGAATACATGTCACAAAACAAAACCAAACACCAACCACCGGATCCCTAAGCGAAACTCATAACCACTACGCGAATAAACTACTTAGTCATGGGTTTCAATGTTACGAGTCAATGGCAAAATAAAAACTTCAATTTTCATCAAGAATCCTCAGAATGATTTAATAGAAGATACAAAGCGATATCTTGTGACGGATTAGCAAAGTAGAAGACGCCTAGCTAAGTTGTGATCACAACCATGGCGGACACTCGTGTTAATACATATCTATTTTCAATTATTATTCAATAGTTATTGACACATATTTTCGGGTGAAAGTTTAGAATAGTGCAAAATATGAATAACTAGCAGCCGGCCCACCCCGGCTTCGCGCGGGTATTTAACAAAAGTTTCAAAAATTATAGGGAGCTGACCACGCGAGTGGGCCGCGCGGCACTTTATTTTTTGACATTGGCCCGGTCTGCAGTGGCGGGCGGCGGTGGGGAGCGCGAACTTCGAGGGAGACACGCGACGGACGGTTGCTGAATTAACAAAGATTGAAAAAGTGAAAAATGTTACTTAAGTTACATGGGTTATGTGATTGGTAGTTTTGATAATTATTAAACTCATGATAACTTTTGAATGGTATTATTCAAAAAGTAATTTACAGGCACTGATTTAGCCTTGAATATGAAGTGATTTATTCGAGTAAGTAATAATACCCAGGTACAAATAATGTAGCCTAGTTTGTACCGGCGAAGCGTTACATATTTTAACATAAAAAGTAGTTATTGTGACATAACTGTAATAGTTAGACATATGGTATTCTGGACTTTTTTGTAGATATTGATGTTCTCTATAAAACTGTAGTACATAATTTTGCTCTATTGTAAATAATTTCCGCAAGTATACCTATATAAGTATAAGTATAATATAAGTTTTTTTTAAATATTTTTTTCACACGTTGGGTTACATTATCGAAGTTTTCATACGGATTTCTAACTTTTTTGAAAATATTCTATAATCTATATTCATCAGAAATAATGTAGAATTCTAAATATGAAAGAATTTTTCAAATCGGTCCAGTAGTTTCGGAGCCTATTCAATTCAAACACACAATCAAATCTTTCCTCTTTATAATATTAGTATAGATTATTCACTTCATTCATCGAGTAGTGTTATTTCAAATTAAAAGAAAGAGTTATTGAACAAATAAGGAAGTTATGATCAAAATTAGAAAAAAATAATTAAGCAAAGAGGTGAGGATTGTAATTAAAATATTATAAACTAACCAAAAGGATAAATAAAAGATGATTATGGCGTTGAAATAGAATAAATTGGATATTGGATATGAGATTGAAACCTTAAAACAGAAACGTCTACAATCGACGAGTGTGCAAGAGATATATTGTGCAAAAATGATTCATAAGAAATGTTGCATTTTATCTTATATATACATAGCTTAATATAACAGCTTATTTAAAAGTTATATTAATACAATTTTTTTAGCGTATTTCTTATATATTTTATTTTTAACTATAGCAAATGAAATTTACAATGCATTTTTTTATTCAGTCCTATGTTTAGTAACAATTCAGGAACAAGTTGGGAACACTAATTTATGTTTAAAATGGTAGCATTCTGTAAGGTACTCTAGTCTTGTCGGTTTTTGTAAGTAATTCTTGATGTAAGTAATAAAGTAACTGATGGTTTATTTGGATTTATATTATTTTTAAATTTTAAAAAATCAAGATTTGACTTAAATATATATAATTTTGTTTGAAAGCACAAATCCGTATACCTATTTACTAAAATCAAAAAACATTTTGCTACGGGAGGTGGCTGTGGAAGGCAAATTAAACACAAACAAGCACAAACACAAAGTTTTAATAATTTTCACAATAAGTCACCACACACAAGAATCTTAACTCTTTTCGGTGAGGTATAACATATTATAATAATTTGATTGTTCATATTTGCTTGTTATCATTATTATAAAATAAATCATATTAAATGTATTATCTATTAAATAAAAAATAAAAATAAGTCACTCGACATGAAATTAACTACAGTACTGTTCTTAAATTCAGTCACTAAATGTTTTTGGAATAATTCACACACCAGATATCCAATTTCAAAACTCGTTCTAGAATCTTCGCCACTCTTTTATCACTGTTAATCTTTTTTTCCTCATATACTGATGCACGTTACGTATATTGTCAAGGTCTGCAGTAGAAAACTTCTCGCTTGTCGGTAGGTGCCGCGCCGAAAATCTGTCACTTGGTTAAGGGAGGGTAAAATTAATTCGGTGAAAAAAGGCATGTTTTCAAGAATTTATCTTTGGCAATACAGATAGTGCTAGTTTGCTTACTTAATTTCTTTATAATAATACATTATTTTAAAAAAATCATTGCAAAATATTTATATTTAAGCAAGTGGCAGTGAATCTCCGGAGGCGCCTCGAAAAAAAGTTGTTCTGCGGTGTACATCATAACTCGAAACAGAATCATCTGAAACAAAAAAATCAAAAGGCGCTTGTTAAAAGAGATATTTTTCGATGTAACGCCGTGAAGATTTTTTTTTCCGATTTTTCATTTTTTGAGAGCAGTTGGAAGCCAAAACACCGATTTTCGCTAAAAAATCTGTCAATTTGTTACTGTAAAATTGATAATTATTTAAAAAAAGAAAAAAACTCCCAAAGTTACCTGGTGAATTACGTAAAAAAGTACTGTGCAAAATTTCAAAGAATCGGTCCAGTAAATTTTGAGTTATGGGCGTGCACGGGCTTCAAAAATGATAATTTATACATTTCCACAAAATACAATACAAAAATAACTTAGACACGTAGTCACACTGCTGCGGTTTTTATCGCTGATAACATCTTAATCGTCAAACGTCAAATAATGACTGTTGTGACAATGACCTTTTTTATAGATAAATGTTGCGTCGCGGTGGTTTGAGAATTCACAAGAATTGCTCGTCTTGTTACAATATTATAATAAAATAATTAATGCACTGATGATTAAGCATTCTTAAAATTGACGATTGATATTATATAATAAATCAATTGTATTCACATGGGCTAACATACAATTATAAATAAATAATTTATAAAAAACGTACGTGAATTCAGTGTTGTTCCCGGGATAGTGTTTGTTTTGTTAATTGTCGAATTATATCCCTGATTGGATTCATTATTTTTACGCATGTCGCAGTTTATATAATAAATAATCATTATTTTTGAGGCATACTTTGTCCGTTGATTTGGTTTTTGAACCTTGTTTGCACACAACTGAAACGTGTACTAATTTTATTAACTGAAATCAGCAAAATGTGAATGATTAAAAAAAACATTTTGATTGTCCTATATTGAATTGCTTTTTAGAAAATGCAATGAAAATATTCAATGTGAATTAGCCTTCAATACAATACGATAAAAAATACCTCTTCTTCTTTTATCTATTGTTTGAAGGTGATATAATGAATTTTTAAAATATTTTTGAAATGACAAATAAATCTTTTTAATGCTATTTCATTATTATCTCGGTCGATATTGAGGCTTGTATTTAAATATCAACAATATCTTAATATCTGATCTTAACTTTTGAATTATTCGTATAATCAATGTTACGAGAAACTCTAATTATAGTATTTAAGTTATTTGAATATTTAATTTGAATTGTCTGGAGTTTTATTTTCTGATTTCTACTCAGTTTTCTACACAGGATGATTTCTACACAGTTTCAACAAAATTATAAGATGACGTATAAATGTCACGCTAGGTATGATTTTGAGAGCTCTTAGGATGAATGAACTTTGTGAAACAGCATTGTACAGACATTATTAACCATTATTTATTATTTTTATATTATATATGTGTTTGGCACATTATAATTCACTAAAATGTAACGCAAATTCATTACATTTGAAATACGTGTGCATTGCCTTCAATATTAATTTGTTATTAATAATTAAAGCATTAGAACAAATAATTAACAGTGATATGTGCCAGATATGAAGTTAATACATTTAAGGATGAGTTGTTTGAATATATTTATGTATTTTAGAAGGAAATTACATGTATTCAATACGTCTACGGCATTGAATAAACGTCTGATTTTTGGGTAGGAGTTTGAGAAACATCGTAGAATTTATAGAAAAAATATTACAGAAAAAAATGCTGTAAGAGTAAAGAGATGCCTTCATTGACGAGAAAATAGTGTATGTGTGGGAAGAATGTACGTGTGTTTGAAAATGGGCGAACATCAATCCTTAATGAGCAACGCCCGGTCGTTTCAGCACAGATGTCACTGATGAGATGATGGAGAGCTTGGAGATTGAGAATTCAGATCTTACAGCATCATCCGTAAGCTCCGACCTTATATATTTTAAGCATCAAGGTTTTGAAACGCTGAAGGATATTTTTAGGGGATGGATATTTGATAAGTATGACGTAATCAAAGAAGTGATGCATTTTGAACTACATAAAAGCATAACGATTTTTTTTTCTGAAAGAATAAATAATTTAGTACAACGGTGTAAGAACTACATAGAAAAGGATGATGATTAGAAAAACGTCATGTAAATATCGAGAAATATTTAATCCGGTTTTACTTTCTTAAGCTCCCTGATATACGTGTATCTAAGTATGTGCCATGTAAGCTGCAAAATAATTATAATATTACATTTAAATTATGTAAAATAAAATTAATATTAAATGTTAAAAAAAATCATTCTTCTAAAACTGAATTTGTGAGTTTTAGATTAGGAAAGTCTTCAGATGAAATTCATATCTTTTGGTTATTTTTACCGTTTTTATAAAATAGATGTTCATCGCATATGACGTTTTTTTATGGCTTGTGCAATGAATAAATTAAGTATAAAATGATCAGCTACAATGTTTATCACATTCACCCTGACGATGAAAAATCTTATCGATATCAACCAACAACAAAATCATCCAAAAAAGATCGCCTGGCGAAAAAACAACAAATAAGGCACTAACTTATATATCATGTTTCGCTACAGTCATAAGGCCTCGCAGTCTGTTGTCGTATTATAAATTAAAAACTTTGAGTTTAAATTTATGCTTCCTGGCCAAACTGTTAATCATAATAATAAGATTATTAATATTTATTCTCATTAAACAAAGCTTAATTACGAGAACATATTCAATCAGATGTATAGACATTGTATTTGATGGTAAATTTCCGTTTGATGAACATATTAATACGTTTAAAGCACACAAAATGTTAGATTAGTAATGTACAAACAATTAATTAATACACAAAGCCTTGTTTTACTACATAAATTGTTAACCAAAAGCAACATACTGTGTATCCATCCCATGTGGAATATTAGTTGGATGTGTAGGTTTGCCTAGTATGATAAATACACCTAACGTGATTTATGAGTAGGTACGTTATTTGTAATTTAAACTACTGACACTTCAAAATCTCAAGGAAACAAGAAAAATATAAACTTAATCATAAATTAATATAAATATACGCATGTAATATGAAAAATTTATCACTGACATTAATTAAGTATTCACGTAAAGGTATAATTATTCATCACAACCATTTACGAGTTTTCATATTTTATTTACTTAAAACTAGCTGCAAACCATCAAAAAAGGAAAAAAAAATCATAATAAAAACAAGAAAAATATATAATAATAAATAGATAAAAATTCTATAAAGAAGTTACGAACGTCACACGAAGATACGATGAACGGACGGACGAACAGAAAACGAAATTATTAAAATAGGGATAATCTTGAAAACACATGTACCTAACTGGAATAAACAAAAGGCTTACTTATACGTATAAACATTAAATAAATATGTTCCTGCATTTTTCCTCTTTTTCTGTTCTTGTACATTTGATAAATTGATGAAAATACATTTAAAATTTCCAGTTTGCAAAGTTGTAATCTGAATCTAGGCGGATGCGGCGACCCACCCACCTTCAGATGATTTCCTCCCTGTCTAGCCACATCCTATTTAATAGAAATACAATACTCACGTTGAATATAATACGCCCATAGTCCCTGTACTATGTGAGCTCACTACACCGAGCATTCTATGAAAAAAAAATCTTTGTTTGAAATTTAAAATTCTTATCTTTCTGAAATAATTTGACATAGACTCATTAACAATTAAATATTCAAATAAATAAATATACATTAAAATAAAATACAAATTGCTTTGTTTTCACCACTTATTAGATATAAAATATACATGTTTCGAGAACAATGTACAAATAGGTTAATTAATAATTCTTCGGGATTGTTTGTGTACTAAAATTGAAAAGGATAAAACATGCAAGTGTGTTACCGTGAAGGGGATGGTGAGAGAAGGGGAGGGTCGGAGGTGTTAATTATGGAATGTCATCGGAAGGGGATGGAATTTTAAGTGGAAAAATATTAATAAGTGGGTTGTGCACAAAATTTTTCTTGTTATTTATTATATTTGAATTATTGAAATTAGGAAAAGTGTTAATAAAGTGTTCATTTGTCTGAAATATAAACATGCTCATTATAAAGATGGAGTTGCTTGTTGGTCTTGTGGTCAGGACTCTCGCCTCGTGATCCAGAAGTCAACGGTTCGAATCTCACTCCAGACAAGCAAGTTAGTCCTATTTTCATAGCACAAGCGTTTAGCTTAGTTTGAAAACAGTATGAATTGATGTGACACGTATTCCGTGTTCCCATCTCTATTTAAAAAAAAAAAGAGAGAAAAACAAAAAAAGTTTACTATTATTATTGTACCTACTTGTTTTCATTAGAAAATTCAATTGTTTGTTACAACGTAGGTATTAAAAAAAATGATACAGATTTGAAAAAATATATTAAATAATTATTATTATCAAATATATTTTTTGGAATCCATCATGTAAAATAACGAGATCAAATTAAGAACTCACGGAATATAATGAGCTAAATTTTTAAAATATACTTTTATATCATTTCTTTTTTAATATTTCGGACGCTGCGTAAGCACATACATTATGATAAACATAGAGTTAGGTATTATGTTTTTTCAGTGAAATGAGCATGCATTATATTCTAAAGCACACAAATGTATGGCCCACTCTGTTTATCTTGGTCTAAGGAATTTTAATTTTTACACCTTTACAAACAGATCCGAGCGGGCCATTTTACGATGGGTATAAAAGCGAAGGCGGCAATATCTAAAAAAATTTAAATAAAAGTTTTGAATGCAGTTACCGAGGAACACTATTTAGAACGAATTGAATTCTAAATTTTATGTGTCTATCTCTTCCAAAATCACGTTTCCTATAAATTTATAGAGTATTTTTATATTCTGTGTATAGTTTTCTGGGATATTCTGCCGTTTATATGTGATCTCTTTGGTCAACGTTTCGGATCCCATTCCAGGATTCATCATCAGGGCTGATGTGATGAGTGTGTGTTGAAGTGTAGTTTAAGTATTGCCTTGCAATACCGTACCGAAGTCAGGGTGTCTCCAAGTTTGTGTTATGTTAAGTACTGGATTGCAGTACCGTTTCGAATGCAGGGTGTGTGTGTCTTGATGTAGTGTGTTGTGTATCTACTAACGAATGTCGGACTGCGTGGATCGTCGATTTGATTTTTCCTTCAGCGCTGGATACCACGAGGTTTTTAACTTAAGACCGTCATCCCTATTAATTTTTACCGGATGCTTGTATATTTCAATTACTTCTTTGACCAGGCGCGTGTGGTGACTTTTCAGGATTTTCGGCTCATATGAAAAATGGTGGCCCATATTTAGAAAGTACTCAGCCCATGCTGATTTTTCCGGATAACCGAGTTTGCATGCTCTTTTATGCTCATCAAACCTCTTTGAAATCGTGCGTGCTGTTTGTCCCACATACACTTTGTCGCAATTTTGACAGTCGAGCCTATAACCACCGTCGGTCTCAAGGGGATTTTGCTGATCCTTTGCTGGTCTTAAGAGGTCCTTAACCTTGTTGTTTGTGTCAAAATTATATGCCTTTATATCCCTCAAATAATTTATTATACAATCTGCCATGTTTATATATACAGATTATTAATTATCTTAAATTTGAAATATTTATTTAATATTGTGTGGTGCTTGTTATTGGTAAATTATTATGTAGTTTATTCGTAATCTGAAAAACTTCTTTGTGTGTACCATAAAGCATCAACAAATATAAAAAAATTAAACAGAATATACAAAAAATTAACTTATTATTTTATATCTAGCTATGTTTTATCCCACACGCTGTGTGGTCTCTCAATTGTATTGTACTTTTGAAAATGAATAATGAGCCGAGTGAACATCGCTGGACCGTGTTGGGCAGTACAAAGCGCCGATACCGGGGATGATAATGACTGACAAGTTAATCAAGCCTTTTATCGTTTCCCAATTTCACAAAAGCAGTTATTTTTCCCGTGAAGTGTTTTGGAAATTGGTTGTATGAATACAGGGGGTAAATATTTTTCCTAATAGCTGCCTTAAAACAAAGTTTAGCACAAACATTTTTTGCCCGAGGAAATTACGTTTTTATTAAAAAATATAACCGCGTAATATTTTGACGCACTAATCGATAATTTAAGGGGTTACATAACCTTGACATTTTAAAAAATATGTTTTTATTATGTTATATCTTAAATTTCTAAGAATAATTTGTGTTATCACTCATTCAAACATTTAAGAAATTGGCTTTGTTAAAGCAATTTGAAGCTATTTGAATTTCATTATTCTTTTGCATTTTTCTCGACACATGCGCCATACATTTTTCTTAGCATTCTTTCCTCATTTATTCGCTCACCGTGCCCAAACCACCTGAGCAACCCTTTTTTTATTCTTAATATTATCTTTATCTTTTTCTTCTTCGGAAGTTAAGATAAGATTTAACTTTTTAATTTCACTCAAACCGCGGCGACATGATTATATCCACCAGCTGCAAGTATCACGGACAACACGTCACCTTTGCGAAATAGCACATACCTACGCCATTCCCCACCCTTATAAAATTTTCAAAATAATTTTTTATGTAATTTTTTATGTTAAATGTACAATCTGTTGTCTGACGTCTGTTTTCATTTGTATATGTTTTTAATGCCTCAAGGTGTTATAACCCCTTAAGACTATTCTATCTACGTTGTGTTGTTTTCTATTTATTAATGAAAAAAAATGATGACAGACTTGCATAACATTGAACGCTGCTGCAGCCAAAATCGCGAAGGTAGTTTATGCTCCTCGCTCACTTTATGCAGTACGACTGCTATAATAATAAAACTTATAATAATTATAAAAAATGAAAATAATAATAATAATGATGTTTATTCCAGGGTGACCGTGTTGTAAGTACAAGACCTGGTCCACCATATAAATTACAAGTTACGTATAAGTTAAAGTGAAGCATAATATATATAATTACGTAATTGTTTAATACATAATTACGTATAAGTTAAAGTGAAGCATAAAAGTAATTTTGTAACTGAATTTGTGAAATTTATAGAGTCTTTTTAATTTCTTTAAATTTATTGAGTCTTTTTTATAGAAATAAAAGACTTCCCAAATGTTCTCAACAACAAGTGATTTCTACGAATAGTTTATCTAACAAAATTTTGTAATGATAGTCCCTATATTGAAAATAAATCCTCTTATCATAATCATTGTTATAAAATGAAAATAAGAATATTATGTTTTAAGTTTATTATAAATTATAACCATTGTTGTGAGTAAAAATTGATGCACTTGAATATTAAACATAATTTTTTAAGACTTAATTTGCTCTTAAAGTTATCATTCATATTTCCAATGGTAATTTTCATAAATATTTTTATAATAAATTACATATGTATCATCACGCACTTCATTGACTTTCATTTTGACAAGTAAACTTAATATAGTATAAAGTTCACTTGTAAAAATAAAGTATAAAATTTATATAGTAAAATAAGAGATTATTGATAATGTTGCACTTTTTCAGAATACAAAAGCAAAAATAAAACTAAAATATTATTGAAGAATGCAAGAACAAAATTTCCTTATGAAAATTGACTATTAAAAAACTCTGCCGCCATTTACTGAAATAAAATGTAAAAAAAATTGTCTGATTAGGGAACTAATTATGTTGGTATTATTCAGATGTGAAAATTGTACATCGACAATAGAAAGTCGGATTCTGGTAACAGCTGTTTATTTTTGATGAAAAGTTTGAATGTCATCTTTTTTCAGTGACATATTTTCTTCAGTGTAGTAATAATCGTTACTATGAAACAATTAAACAATAAGCGTAAATATGAAGGTACATATTTAATATATTTATATATATTTTAGGTTAAGGTGAGTCGACACAATTATTTGTTCCGCTTTCTCAGGTATTTTAAGTTTTATTTAATTTAAAGTTTTCCAACAAACTTAACTTTTCAGGGATAAGGAAACTTTAAACGTGGGTTTGATTTTTGTCTTTTAGTTTTGTTCCTCTGGTTAGGAAGGTGTTGCTAGTAAGACTTCTGGTAACTTACTTTCTGCTTTGTATCCTCTCTGTTCAATTATTCTCTGTTGCAGAAATAACTTTTGTTATACTTAAGAAATTGTAACGAAACTAAGGAGAAAGCACACCACATACTTAATGTATCCCTGGTAGATGCAACGTCTCGGCTCTGTGTAAGATTTATTTTAAATAACAATGACAATGTCTGTTGTTTGTTATTTTGATTTATTCTTTGTATAATTTACGTTTATATATCAATTGTGCATTCCTTTGCAATTTATGCATATACATAAATCAATTTTGCAATTTTCATTCAATATATAAGTGTCAAAAAGATGTTTGTCTAAATATATAACAACTAAATTAACTGAGTAACTTCCCAGTGTAGTAATTTAGACACTCTTATAGTGATCGGGGGTTTGAGCACCATTCTAGAAGACCACCAAGTTAGTCCTACTATTTTAAAGCACAATCATTTTACTTGGTTAGGAAATAGTTAGAATATTGATGTAACATATTCCGTGTACTCATTTTTATTAAAAAAACATTTCATTTAATATTCTCTAAAATGATTTTTAAGGAATATACTGCCATAATTATGAATTATGCACATTTTTTACAAGATTATGATAAATACCTTAGTACACAACTACTTCATTATAAAACCATCTTGGAACAAAACTTCAGAAGGAACCGTTCCTTTATGAGGGTAGTAAAAAATATAAATCAGTTTTAATAATTATGTTTTGTGTCAAATTCTTTCTGTAAGCCGTTGATTTGTAATATATATCATTAAAATTATTTAATTATTAAGTGTGGTGTCTAGATGCAAAACCGCCACTATCCGTATAGATTTCGTATGAGTAGTGGCGGTTTTGCATCTATCCATACGGATAGTGGCGGTTTTGCATCTATCGATAATGCACTCACTATAATTGAATATTCAATTATATGCCGAAAAAAAATAAACAAAAAAAAAATGACCGCGGCTTTCTGTTCATATCAGCTGTTTTCATCCCGTATTATATGATACAAAAGTGGGTATCCGGGACACGGTACCCCGCAAATCTATAACTTCGTAGCGTCTAGATGCAAAACCGCCACTACTCATACGAAATCCATACGGATAGTGGCGGTTTTGCATCTAGACGCTACGAAGTTATAGATTTGCGGGGTACCGTGTCCCGGATACCCACTTTTGTATCATATAATACGGGATGAAAACAGCTAATATGAACAGAAAGCTGCGGTAATTTTTTTTTGTTTATTTATTTTCGGCATATAATTGAATATTTAATTATAGTGAGTGCATTATCGCTCGACCTTGATAGATAACGGTGGTGTGCGGGTGCAGGAAGCGGTCATGGTGAAGATCGTGCTGTGAGCTGGAAATGGTTTTGATGACTGAACTCGGTAGCGTATCGCGGTGAGGTTGAGGATGATGGTGGTACCGCTGGAAGCAGATGGTTTTCACTGCTGGAGGTTGCGAAGACAGTGGAGCGATAAGGCTAACAATGATCGATGGATCGGAGACTGGAGGCGTAGCGAGGAAATATATGAATGGCGTAGTGAGTGTGGTTTGATGTCGTAGCTACTGCAGGTTGAAGATTGGTCATATGGCATAGAGAGAGATGAGCTACGTAGCTAGGTGATGCTCTAAGTAGCGGTCGTCGGGCAGCGTGACCTCGTGGTGGAAGCGAGGGAAATGAACTAACTTGGTACTTTGTTACAACGTCTTTTATATCCAGATTTTGGTGTAGAGACGTGTTCAAAAATCTATGTGAGAAAGAAGCCATCAGCATATTTATACTCCTGTGTCTGCGTAACATTATGTCATCCGCAAAATTCACGTGTAAACCGTCGCTTTAGCATTTTGTATTTCTAATGACTGGATGTATTTTAAGCCTCGCTCCGTTTGCTACTTCTGCTTGCAAAGCTCGATGTCAGCATTCTTCAATGTGTTGCTGGTGATTAATATCGGTCGGTGATATTTTTCGTTGATCCCACAGATTTTGATATTATAATAATTTTTCCATTGTCTTAATGTGTTCATGAGAAAACTTTCTGGAGTGAATAAACACTCATTTTTTTATAAAAAATATGAATCTTTTAATATCTCTCCTATTTTATCAGAATTTACACCTATTGGGCTTTCGAGAAGATTTCGATCATCGTGATAAGAAACGGTACAGACATGCGAATATTCTGGGAGTTCCTCGATTGTTATAATTAGTCCAAATTACATAATAAGTTTTTGATAAGTTACGTTTTTGTATTAAATAATTTTTAGTAGAGATAATTCATCTCCGCAATATGGAGAAGTTTTTTGTATTTTCATTACAGCGGCCAACATCTGTTCCCACAGCATCGCTAGCTTGAACATTATTTTGTAAATCATATTTATAATAATTTAATTGAAAACTATGTTTTAAATATTAACCAAGTGATATACTTAGATTTATTTGAGAGAAAATAATATAAAACAAGCGATGAATGCATACATATTGCATGGCAGGCTACCACGAGATGGACTCCCAGAGTTCTGAAGTGGAGATCTTGGGAAATAAAAGAGGCGTTGGTAGACTACAAAAGAAATGGAGTATAGCCGCTGTGGAGGGAAAGAAATGGCTACAAGAAGACAACAATAGGAAAGAATGGAAGGGTATGGATAAAGCCTATATATTCAGCTGTTGAGAAATAAATAAAAGCTAAACAAGAAGAAAAATGAGAAAATGAATGAGAAGGACTGATATGGGATAAATGGGGTACAAAAAAGATCTTCGGTAGGTGCAAAATTGTCAATTTTTAAATAAATTATAACGTAATTGCGAGTATATTGTCATTTTTTGGGAATATTTATATGTAGATAGAAGATGATTTTTAAGTGAGTTTTTTTTCCATTTATTATTCATATTTTAAGTTAATTAATTTAATTATTAATTTATTAATTCTTTTATATTATTTTTTTAAGATGAATATTCCATTTTCATTCATTTCAGAGCAATTTCTGATGTTGATGTACAAGCAGCATGTTTGTACGTTTCTGGTATGTATCTTTGTATATAATATATTATAAACTATTGATATTTTATAATTTTTAAGGTTGTTTACAATTCTTCTCTACACACCACAAAAAAATTATAAAAGACCTAGTCCAAAATGAAATTCTAAATAATTTATTTAAATTTTCAACAAACTTTTAGAGATACCCGGTTTGTTTTTTTGTAAAACATTTTTAAAAATAAGAAATAAGCTTCTGACAACAAATTATGGGTTTACTACCCCTGATCCAGATTTTCCAGGTCGGCCCACAGGTGTGTTGAAGCACTTAAACTTGTTGGTTTATTAAGATATCATAATGGCGGTAATGGGTTTTACTTGTTTATGGCTAAAATAATATAAATGTGAGAATAAAATAGAGATAAACTCAACGCGCCTAAAAGATTTCCAAGTGAAATTCTTGTCGAGTTAATATTTTACGATCTTAAAATCATAAAAGTTCGGGTCTTATGTTAATTTTCATTTTGTTTAATTTAAGGACCCCACCAAAATTATTATACTTACGCATCATCACTTCAAGATAACCCAAGGAATTACAAAGATGAATTAACATTATTAAACCTCTTTTCTATTACTCTTTTATCTTCTTGTTCTTTTATAAGATTTTTTAAATTTTTGCCTTAAACTATATCAAATATTATGCACTAATATTGGTCAGTATAATTACTGATTAATTTTTAATTTCATTTACACATCCTTACATATTTTACATAAAAAAATACGATTTAGAATGATGTAATTAGTATCAAAACAAATTATATATTATTTTTACAACAGTATGAGTTTAAAAATAATAATTGTTCGAATAATATTTTTTGTTTTGAATGATATTGTGATCTTGTGGTGATATTATTATTAAAATAAAACACAAATCACTTTGTTTTCACAACTATATTAAATATAAATTTTACATGTTTCAAAAATAATGTTCTCTTCTTCAGGATTTTTTAAAAAAAATGATGCGATTATTTAAAATAATCTTTTTTTTTTTAAATGGGATTTTCGCTTTCATTCATAGAAATTCATGATTCTAGGTTTAGCAAGGACATTTGACAAATAAAAATGTTTAATTTAAAGAATAAGGTATTCTCCTATTCTAAAACATTTAAAGGCAACAGAATCCAAAGGAGGATACATAGCTAGACGTTTTAATATGTCAAGTTTAATAATATAAGTTTAAAATTTCCAACTTTTGATTTTAAAGACAGTAAAAAACGGCCAAAATATGCAATTACTTATAGGTACTAGCGAAGATTTCAAAACTATCCCAGCCCAAGAAAATTCTTATCCCAGTTCACGATAGCGTGTTATATTTTTTAAACAAGTGTCCATACATGATGCCTTTTGGAGAACTTTGGTGAGTTTTGGTTACTATAAAACTGTGTACTTAGGTTCACATTACTCATAATTTTTATAGAAATGCTCCTACCTTTTATGCTTCAAACAAAATATCGTTAAATATTTTACATCCTCCAAAATGCCAAAACTTTTGGATTGAAAAGTTTTATAGCAAAATTGCACCTGCTGAATATAGAACTACTGAAAGAACTATTATTTGCACGGTTTTGAAATTTTTCGTGTTTATTTATTTATTTATTTGTTCCAAGTACAAAGTTATTCATTATGGTTATACAAAGTATTCTGAGACAGTTGTTCAAAGAAAACCTACGGTTATGGGAAATCACTAGAAACGCGTTAGCGTCTAATAGGGTTATTCGAAATTCACGGTTTAGATGTAATTCGAACTTTTTTGATTCGGGAAATGAGTGCTGTGTCGTAAATATCCAATATATTGTAATTTAATTCGGCAAATATATGCTGCAATAGTGTTATACGATTATAACGTATTTGATTTTTATTAGAGATTTTTTTTTAAATTTAAAATTAAATGTTTATTATGTAAATGAGTTCTGTGGAAAAATGTCCTAACTGAACGTATCTATATTTATTTTTGAATAGGTTTCCAATAACCGTAGGCTCCATTTGGATAGCTGTTTCTGGGACACCTTGTATAAATATATTTCAAATATTTGTTTGAATTTTGTTTTTGAACGTTTAATTCAGGATTTAAAAAATTGAACTTCGAGGCTAGAAGAAGGCGTTAAATTATATGTTTAGCTAAAACAAATGTACGTCAATTTTTTTAGATTATTAATATATTGTGACGATTACGTTACTACCTGTCAGATGTAAATATATTATTCAGTGTAAATTATTTGCCATTTCCCAGCGCAAATACAGTAAGTTACTCTCATGAAAACTATGAAATTTAATTAAAACTTTCATTACCAACTACACAGTGTTTAGCAGGAAACTTCCTAGAAATATAGCCACCCATTGTTGTGGATATTGTTATATTTCCTCCAAAATATCAAAATCCTTTTAGTATTCCAGCGAAATAGACAATTCGGCTGCGGGTCCAACAATGTTTCACCCACTTAGTGCCATCTTACCCCCTGTCCCGTCTCTTAAACCACGATTTACATCCCGGTTTAACCTAAGTTTAATTCTTCTCTGAACTTTACGTTCTTGTGACATTTTTAATTTGGATCGTATAGCCTTTATATTTATTTAAATAGGAGTGAAATAATTTTTTAATATATTTTGCTGGTAATTTATTTGTCTTTATTATCAACATGTTTCCGAGCCAATACAATGTAAACTTAAAATAAAAAATCTAAATACAGACATTCAATTAATCAATCAAAAATAAAAATACTTGGGAGATGAATAACTTATTAAGAACTAATATGAAAACAATTTTAAAAGATACTCTTTGCAAAAAAAAAACTGGTAGGTATTATTATACTTGCTATGAATATTTTTTTATGATATCTTAAATTTCGAATTTATTCAAGAGTAATCTTTTGTAATTTTTATGTAAAATTAGGAAACCCTTATTAATATCAAAATAATGGTTTGTTTGCAGAGATGATAAGAATTGGTGAAAAGTTATTGTTATATTAGGTAACTATTTGTAAAGAGGTCCTGGCTGTTTATGATTTGCCAATTCCTTTTTAAGATTAAAGATTCTTTGTAATTTTTTTAAACTGTGATTTAAAAACCATCTTCAAATATCACAGATTGTCCGTTCTTTGCACTTAACTGACCCCGAAGAGGGCACATTCCAACTTTATGGTCTCGTATAAATTTATACGGCAAAAGAGATTTTGGGCCCTTTCTTCTGGGCTGGTTGTAAATTGTAAAACCCACTCGTAAAGAAATCTAAAATTACAGCTCGTTTTGGGCGTCCAATTACAATTGTGTTAAATATATTACATTGTGTTCGTTCTTTATTTCTTAGAGCGAAATTTGTTCACTTGGTTTAATTATCTTAATTTGTTTTCTTGTCTAGTCATTTTTTTTTAATTTTTATAATTATTTCATTTCAATGAAAAACAGATAACTTAAAAAAATAATCAAAATTATCGCATATATTTTAATAAGAAAGTTTTTCATGTAGGCATATACCTGTATGTAGGAATGTTTATTTAAATATTAAAAAACCGCAATTGTTTGTCTAAACGGGCAAATCCTCTCGATCTGTGCGTTTTGTCGTCATTGTCTTAACACAGTATATTCTTGTCCAATGCAAGTACATTGAGCTTGCAGTCATTTCCCTCATGGCGTATGAAACTTTGAAATATTTGATTATCTGTCAAAAATAAAATGCCACATTGTTTCTTTGAAAAACAGTGTTTTTAAAGAGCACAGCAGATAAGAAACCTTGGGGATAACCCATCCATTTTAATGACAATGCGGTATCCGCGACAGTGCTAAACAACACCCTTTTTATTGGCGATGATCGAAACCCCTAAAACACAAAATATCAATATCAATTCTCTATTATTATTCTATGCGCAACAACCGAAATACACCTACTTAAATTTTCAAGTATTTTTATGCGAGCTTTTTTTGTTGTTTGAAATATAAGAGAATATTAAACTAATACGAATGATCCAAATCTCGGAAGATGCTGGGTGAAAAATCTGATAAACAATAAAAAAAAAGATTCTTTTCATAAAAATATAATTAACTCGACAGTAAAGTTTAGATATCTATCTGTGTTCTATTTAAAATAAATTATAATTTGACATGCTCAAAGAAATAAAGGTGCATGAATAAGTATAAATAAAGTTTACTCAATTTCACTGAGAATCCATTTTGCATAAAAATTTGTTTAACAAAATAGCCTTAGATACACAGATCATAAAAATAAGCTATACAAAGATCGTAAAAATATCATACTACCAAAAAAAAACCAAATGAAAATGACATCTAAATAAGAAATCGAATAATGTTCCATTTTAAAAATTGTAATTTTATATAAATATTATTAATTTCATTTATGAAAATTGATAACTCTAGGATAATTTTTTTCTATTGAAAAACTTTTCGTTCACATAATCTGAATTTTAAAAGAAATACCGAAGGAAAAATATTTAGTGGTGTCTTCCAAAATTTTATCTCGTTCACTTAGCAAATGAACACTTAGTATCTTCTACTCCTTCGGATAAGTATTCTATTTCTGAGAGAAAATTTTTCCTTAACACTTTTCAGCCATTATGAATATACTATAAGGCAAACAAGTCTTTCTTAGAGAAATGATATTGGATTCATACGGAAATGCTCCAGTTAAAATAAAAATTTTGTAAATAAAATAAAAATATATCTATATATTTTGTCAAAACTTAAGAAAAAGCATCTCGCATTTTTCTATATTTATATTCTTATTTTTTAAAACAAATATTGATTTGCGTAACAAAAATAAACTGAATTTTTTAAAAAATCTGTAACGTGTCTGAAATTAAAAGTTTATATTTCATAAAAAAATAATTCATTTTAATAAAAAATTCTCACGAGTGGTAATCATAATAAAACACGCCGAAAAAATGTAATAATGAATATTATATATTTGCAGTTAAATATATCAGTTTTAAGTAATTTTCAGATGATACGTTATTTTTTATATACCGGTCAATTTCTAACTTTTTTTTGAACCAAATATCATTAGTTAGCTTCTCCAGTAAGGTGCATTTAACTGCTGGGGTACAAAATATTCATAAATACTTATAATATATCAACTTGTGCAACAAAATATTTATTAACCTTGGCGTATTTTAATACATCATATACTCTTGTCTATTTTCCTTTCCAAATATTTTTCTAAATCTCCACAAGATGGTCTTCTATTTTCTCTCTTCTCTCGGCCACAATTGTTCCTCTACTGGACAAAGGCCTCCTCTAAAACCTTCCAATGCTTTCTAACTTAGACTGTTTGTTGCCATATTTGTCCACATGATTTTAGGTTTCATTAAACTCTTAAATTTATCAAACAAATATCATTCGTGCATTGTTGAAGTGAACGATCGTGATCGAAATACAAAATATAAGAACAAAAATCAGAAAACTTCAATATCTCGGACATGTGATGAGACATCCAGAAAAGTGCAAGACCTTGCTCCGCATAATTCAGGGAAAGTATGCCGTAAGTCGGGCCCTGGAAAAAGGAGAATCCCATGGCTGGGACACTGGTTCAGCCAGTAAACTTTAGAGCTTTTTCGGTCCGCAGTAAGTAAGATGATAGCCAATTTTCGTTGAACGGATAGGGTGCGAGAATATATTTTTTAATCATCCGATACTGTAATATCTTGGATAATTTGTTTATCCAGTATTTTTTCAATCCCAAGAGTAACTTTCATGCTAATTATCATGTGAAATTGAATAATTGTTTTTGATTCTACTTATTAAATTTACTTAAAACGCATTTGACTTTATGAGAGCGCTATCAATTTATAAACAAAGCCCAACCAAACTCAATTTAAATTAGTGTTTATCTATAGAAAATGACATTTTAAATTGTATGCTTGAAATGAGGGATTTTGAGGGTATTCTTATTTTTTTTTTATTCCTAGATTTTCTCAGATACAACAGTTCTAACACAAATGATGTTGTCATGGGAAATGGCTGTAAAAAACAAATGAAATACTAAATATTCATTAACATTTTATTTATGTACCAGTCATCAGACACACATAAACTGAACACTATACTTAAAATAAGTCACCAATTTTTTATATATATTTCACACAGTTATTATTACACCGCTTCTTAATTCTTATTAATTACGCTGTTTCTGTCGACTCGAAAAAATTCCGTTCAATTTGTCACTTGAAAAACTTCTCGCTTGTTGGTAGATACTCGCCCGATTTTTATCACTCGATTAATCATGCGTTGTTTATTACTGCGCTCGCTACGATTTATAACGCTGCAAATATCACGCTTCAACATGGGATCTTCTTTTCAAAGCAGCTTAACTGGGTTGCAACATAGTAAAACACTGGCTGGAAAATAATTTTCTAACAGTCAATCTCAAAAAAACTAAGTATTTGACATTCAGCATAGATAAAAGAGGGCAGCCATCTAGCGATTTAAAATTGACTATGCATGATGCACCAAAACTGTGGTTGCACCCCCTTGGAAAATGAAGATAGTGTGAAATACTTGGGAATCATAATAGACAGGCACCTAAACTGGAAACTTCACATTGAATTATTATCGGGAAAACTTTTAAAACTCATTTATCTATTTAAATCCATACGTAATATTTTTAATAAATAGCAACTCAAAACAATCTATTATGCTCTTGCCCAGTCATTTTTGAACGATGCGATTCCAAGTTGGGGAGGTACTTACAAAACCACATTAAAACCAGCTATAACGGCACAAAAAACCTTGCTCCGTGTCATTAATAAGAAACCATTTGCATACCAATCAGACAAACTATTCAGAGAATTTAATGTACTGGACGTTAGACAGCTGTTCGTAAAGTCTACCCTCATCTTCTACATCAAAAACACAAACCACCTAACAGCAACCAGTAACTCGCATTCACATAATACTAGACAAGCATTACGAAAACTTGACGAAATACCAAAAACTAAGACAACACATGGACAGAAAAATTACTCATACATAGGGCCTAAAATATTCAACATGTTTAAAACAGACTTCCCGGAAATCAGAATATACTCAATTAATAAAATAAAAGCTTTAGCAAACAACTGGCTCACCTCCAAAGGTAGAACAGCAACTGAAAATTTTCTTACTGTAATTGCATAATAATGTCTTCAAATAAAAATATATACCTATATAAATAAATAAATTAATTAAGGAAAATAAAAAATAATCTTAAACAAAACTTTAACCCTTTTTACATTAAACATTTACTCTACACATATTTACACTTGGACTTATGACTCACTCAACTTTCACTAACATTCCACTTGATACTTTGTAGATACATAATTACTACCTTATGAAAATAAAAATTACTGACAAATTCGAAAAAATATTATAATTGTGTTCTATAACGCCACTCTGGGACAGGCGTAGCCTAGTACAATGGAGTAATCCACAAATTAAACAAAACAAAAAAATGTGTAATTTATCTTATGTTTTATTGTTAAATTAGTATTAAGTACCTTTATTTGTAAACAAGGATTTTTTTTAAATAAATAAATATCGCACTGGTTAAACCAATATCGCACTGGTTAAACAAAAGTTTCTTTATAAGTCTAGTATATATTTGACTTTTCTAGTATTTACGAGGATATCCTGATTAATTTCAGAGTGTTATAGAGTCTTCAAGGGATTTCGATAGTGCGTAATTCTTTCAGGTTCGCTGTTCTCGTTCTCAATATACATATATTAACGCTAGAGAGGACAGCCCTATAATTAATATCATAAGAAATGAAAGAAAAAAGAAAAAGTAAGAACAATCTGATAACGTAATTCTACAAACTTGCCTCGACAACAAGAAATATGTCGACTATCATAAAATATTTATATATTACAACGAAAAATCTTGACGTTTATTATTATTAATGAAAAAAAAAGTGAACGTGTACGCAATTATGTTCCGTGAATTTTTTGATTTTTCTTCAAATTCCGCTGAACAGAACACGTGGTAAGAAAAATTGCGGTTGGCATAAATAAGTTTAAAAGTAATCTTGTTCGTCTCATCAGTCTTCAATGTATTCTTGTTCACTTCCATTACGCGAAGCCTGGAATGACATGAAAACTACCTTACTCTTCTTGCTCGCCTCCCCCCTCCCTGCCGTTGGGTTTCTCAAACTTTTCAAGAAGGCTATATCGATATTTAAATCAGCTTTACCTCCCGCGAAATTAAAGCCTTATAAACGTTTTGTTAATCACCCGCGGGAAACTTCACAATATTATTTGTTCGTTCGACAAAATTTTTAACTTTCTTAATTATTTAGTAATTTCACAAGGATGATAATCTTGTGCATATTTTAAAACTTTGTTCCTTATTTTAAATCGAAATGATGCTCCTTAATAAAATAAAATTTTACTAAGTAAATAATGTCTTTTCAGTACATGTACAGTACAAGAAAATTTCGGTTTTTTGTTATCATGTTAAATGTGTAACATTATATTTTCGAAGTTTATTGCGTTCAGTTTGTGGTTGGACATAATTATTAATTTTAATTAAACTAAAAAAGAGTTACGAGTTAAGTGGTTAAAACAAAGTTTTCACTTGAGTCACTTGAGCTATATACATCTATGTTTTTAATTTCTTCCTACAATTTTTTTGCGGACTACTGCATTTTTTATATTTAATTTTTAGATTAAAATATACGTTTTGTTTGAAATGTGCCAGAGTAAAACGCATACCTTGCGACGTATCATCTAAGTATATTATGATTGCTTCAAAAACACAATGCGTGGCTTTGCCATAACCAGTTTTAAAAGTTAATCAAATCGTATGAAAAGTAGCAGGCAAAGGGCGATAGTTAATCTCAGATACAAATAGCCACAAGATATAAGCGATTACTTTACCAAAGCTCACATATACAGCTGAGATGTGGGTACTAACTAAAAGGAATTAGCGAGCACCTGACAGTTTTTGAAAGGAAAATTTTGAGGCGTATCTTTGGACCGGTTCTAGAAAATAAACCTTGGTGCATACGTTACAAGGATGAAATATATACTCTTTTTAATGAGCTAAACGTCACAAAATTTAAAAAAACTAGGAAAACTTCGGTGGCTACGTCATATGGAGAGAATAACCGAGCATCAAGCACTAAAGTCCTTGCTGAACTCAAGACCGATAGGGCGAAGGAGCTTAGGAAGGCCAAAATTCAAATGGAACGACATCGTCATCGAAGACATATCTGCCTTAGAGCTTCTGAACTGGAGAGCGCTAGCACAAAACTGAGATGAGTGGAGGAAGACTTTTGATGAGGCCAAGACCCACCAGGGTTTGTAGATGATGAGAGTGATTCAGAGCTGCATAGTGGCCACTATCGGACGTGCAGCGGTCAGTGCCCCACCCGCAGGGCAGAGTAATACTGATGACTTTATACATAATTATTCAAAACCGATGATCATACTGTTTTTATTGATTAGATTGATATAACGGTAGAATATTGTATGCATCGTGGAAAAATATGGTCAGCAACTTAGATGTTTTCCAAGAGTCAGAGAGAGAGAGTTGTTGACAGAAATCAACGTCCGAAAGGTGTTATACTTAGGCCATGTGCTTAGAGGGAAAAAGTAAGACCTTTTTCATTTGATAATTAAGCAAAAAATCGAGGTAAAACAGGGCGTTGGCAGAAAAAAGACCTCATGGCTCCATTACATACGAGATTGGACAGGAATGAGGACAGTGGAAGAACTCTTTCGTGCCGCTAGAGATAAGCAGATTTAATCTCAAGTGATAGTTAACGTTGGGGGGATCTGACACGATACTGGGAGAAGAAAAATAAGATGATCTTTCTTCTGGTAAGATACTTATAAATTTTTTACTCTCCATAACATTCAAATAAATAATCATTTCCCACGTTTGTCACACCCGTCACAATTGGTTTTCTGCCTACGCATCTCTTTCTTCCTCTAAGAGGATCGCGAATTTATGAAAATAAGTGTATTTGTGTTAACATGTGGAGCTATTAGTTTATTTTCTCGCGTATGTCAATTTATCCGCGTCTACTGTAACCACGTTGACGTATGTATGTTGTGTATATTTGAAATAAATGAAATTAAAGTCACGTGAAGAGCTTTTTAACGCAATAACGATAACAACATGAAAGCGACACGATTTCAATTTATACAAACATATAAATGAAAAATTATGCAGATTTCCCACGAATCTCTTCAAAGTAGAGAGAATATTCCCTGGACTCATTCGCACGCTTTGTTAATGGTGTACTTAAAAATACATCAGATGAACCCATAGAAAGATATAGAGAAAAATTATACATAATATATTCAAGACATATTATAGATGTCTCATAGAGATGGAGCTATTTTTAAAGGGAAATATAGGTATGGAAATCTTTTTGAATGTTCATTGGGCTTACGACCAATTGTACGGCTGGTTTATTCTGACCTATGATCATCCAAAAAGACTTCCATACTTAATTTCCCATATAAAAATAGTTTCGTTTCTATGAGACGTCTTTAATATATTTTGATTAATGATGTCTTCCTGGGAATAAAATCCGTATTCAATATGTGATGACTGCCAGGATACCTAATATTTATTTTTTAACATTAAATTTGATAAAAATATAAGATTTTTATAATATAAATATACACGGATTATTTTATTTTTAAATAGCTATCAACTTTTATTGACGCACGCTCTGTTACATCAGAAAAAATCAATAAATTTTTCTTAAGTCTTGAATACGTCTTTCAAATTAAAATCACATGATTCTTGATAAAAAACATTCTATAAATGAAGATGCAATTTTGTAAATTATGTGAACACGGAATAAGTGTCACATCAATATTCTTACTATTTTCAAACTAAGCTAAACGCTTGTGCTATGAAAATAGGACTAACTTGCTAGTCGGGAGTGAGGTTCGAACCCGCGACCTTTGGATCACGAGGCCAGTGTCCTATCCACAAGATCAACAAGCTACTCTACATATGTATATTATATTTCATTTTCCAAACTTTATATAAAAAGTGCAAGTTCACAATAAAATGTATTTTCATATAAATATAAATTCTAGATAAGTAAAATCGTAATCGCCCGAATGATTGCCGACCTTCGATAAGAGATGGCAGTTGGTGTAATTGCAAGCCGCAGCAAAATAAAGTTATATTTCTTCATACCTATATTAATATAAAATATTATAATTTAATAAATTTAAATTATTCATTACGAGAATCCACAATAACGTGATCATCTAAATCCTTCCGGCGAGCATTAGAGCCTGAGCTGATGCACGTGTATCCGCTTTGTATTTATCTCTCCTAGTGTTCAGCGTCTTGCTGATTTAGAGATAGCCTCTGACCGCATCCGTTACGACGCTGCGACCTACATCCGTAGAGGTTAACTGCGCCGGGCATTAGGGGCTCTATTGCTACAGGCGGCGCAGCAATCCACTTAACCTATGGGTCTACGACACCTCTACGCAAAACAATTTCATTTCAATGCGAAGCGCAATAGTACGGTGTGCAGTTTACTGCATGCGCATGCATTCCTGTCTGGATTTTTATTGAATAAAGTGAATTCCAGTCTGTATACAAATTGTGAATTTGTTATTACATTACGTATGGATACTTTACATATGAATTTCCTTGCTATCTAGAAACTCGAAACATGCGGTTGAATTTATTAGAAAAATGGATGCAAGTAAACAAAATAAAAGAAGAACGAGAATCATAAGGAGAAAATATTAAATTTTATTCAATTGAATAGCAACATGGTATGTGCGATAAATATTAAAAATAAAATATAATTTTACAAAATATATTATATTTGAATAATATTCATGTGAAATGATGTAAATATTTAAAAAACTCAATATGATAATCTTCAATCAAATATATATTTTAAAATAACGCTTTTTATTTTGATACATTCGCTGAAAACATATCGGCAGAATAAATACGATCATGACTTGTAATAGAACTAAACAGCTAATCAAAAAGAGTCGAAGACAACGGACATTTAAGAGTAAATTAGAAATTGGTAGAAAATACGAATTGGAAGACTTCTAGAAAATACCAGTCTTTTACATTGCAAAGTTGTGCTCGAAAGTGCCTAACAGATTGTTATAATATATAGCATGTTGTAGATAAATCGAGCGAGTGATTCACTTTAAATATTACCGGTCAACCATAAAGTACCTAACTGCATACGGAATATTCTCGACAGTGAATCAGTGCTATAGAAACGGCGCAATAAATTGATCTACATAATAGTGGAAGGTTTTCGAGTGACGATTAGTACGAATTACGATAAAGTCTTACAGTTAAGTTTGTGATGACCCCTCCTGTTATCGGGCATCCTAATCAAATCGAGCAGACTGTATTTAATGTCGAAATGATGTTCAATTAATATTATAAAGCATTTTATTGTATTTCAATATATATCGTTCTCCTGGTCACGGTAAGCACCACTGTGATGAGTCAGGTAGATAGAGGGGTCTTCCTAACGTATTAACGATGAATTCTGTATTAATAATTGTTTTAAAATGTCGATGCTTACTCGTCGCGAGTTGAAATTTAATTTTAGCTATTACGTTCAATTGATTTGCCAACTCCTGGCCGCGGCTAACAATGTGATGATTCAGTAGTTAGTGGGTCCTCGTCAAATGACGGTATTTTCTAGAGATGCTTTCTATCATATGAAAAATATTATACAGTCGTAAAATAATTGACGCGAGTAGTATTTATTATTATATTTTTCATTCCGATCTTATATGTGAGCGCGCGCGATTGAGCGACAGGATGCAACCGGTCGACTTCAACCATATGATGTAGCGATACAGTTGTTAAAAATTAAATATTCAATACAGAAATATTACTACTACTAAAATTCAACTTTTCATATGAAATAATGTTCTATACTATCAGAAATTATTCTATACGATAAATTAACTAAAATACGTATTAACTGAAAATATTTCTAGCGTCTTGGGTTCGCAGACGAAATCGATAATACCTAATGCCCTTTGCATTTACTAAGTATATTACCTAAATAGCCACAGCTATACCATCCTGTCCGTCAGGGACGAAACATAAAACACAGTTATATTCATAAAAGTGCTACCTCTTACGCGACAAAAATACCTATTGCAGTCGGGCTATGAATATGAACTATTTCCGCCTCATAATGGCGCCTGGAACCTATACTAAAAACCTCACTAGAAATAATAAATGCGACTAAATCTCGATAAATACAATATATACTATTCGTAATACGTCGTTGAATTGGCACATGATTCGTCTAATGGATGAAGGACCCCGTTGTGTATCGTAATAACTTCAAATTCTTTTATAGGAGCAGTGTGGAAACAATTGCATAATATTACGTAATAAAAACATCTAACGAACCTAATAATCTATACATTTATGTTACAATAAAATACGTTCACCAGAAGAATTCGTGTATTAGAAATAAAACATTTCCGTTTGGGGACAAACCAGTAGAATTGTTCGAACGTTGCAAAGGGAAAAATTCACACATATTAAATAACACTGAAATTAATAATTATAAACACTTTGTATTAGCAAATTCTTACCTTGAATGGTTTCGTCCTAGACGTGCATGAACCTGTTCATATTAATTCCGTGAGAAAATAATACATATATTTGCTATTTACGAAATACGACATTTTTGAAGCGAAACTTCTTTATAAATAAGTAGATAAGGTCTCGGGGATGGTTTGTTCGAAAGGATTCTACAACAGCCCGTGAGTTTATATGAAATAATAGTTTCTTTGAATGCTAAATTTTGGTTTTTTAAACCCTCAGCATCTCTGCCGAGGGGGGTTGAGGCTCCGCGCCCGCCTAAACCCGGTGGCCGACTTCCTAAGTGACTAAACGGCCCCCCTTGTTCCTCCGGAACTTACTGCATCCCGAGACTCTATCTCTTCTTTACGAGATGTGATCCTGTGACGCCTCTCTTTTAGGCTTATAATTGAGATGTACGTACTCTTTTGGTACGAGTTTCTGATGATGTGTGTTGTCTTGAGGCGCCTTTCTTTTAGGCCGGTGTTTGAAGAATCATGTACTCTTTTGGTACGAATTGATGACGACATTAGCCTCCTTTGCGGGCATAGTCAGCGATGTTACAAATTATTGTGCAATCTCATTATGCCTTTTCAGAGCGGCGTCCCACGATTCTGCATCTTGCAACATTTACTTTGGACAAATGTTAGAGTGTTAGTAACATATTTATAATATCCCAGCTATTCCATATGAGTGAATGATTTTTATATTTATTCTGGCCCTGTCTTTCTTACAGAGGACGAAATAGAAGTTAACGTTTTCTATCAAGGTTTTACAGCATTCAAGCATGGAAATCCTTCCAAAGTCAGAGAATTCACGACGTTGGTTCACGCTGTTTTTGAGCAGGATGAGGCGCGAAGGTCGAGTCTAGTGGCCACTCCGATCAACAAGGGAGGTCCCGCTTTTAAGAGTACCTCACAGGGGCTTGCGCGGATTCCAGGCTTATGACACGAGCGTCATCCACAACCTCACCTAGCTCAACGTTCATAAACCAGAAAACTCCAATTTCAGTTAGATCTCCCCATTCTGTCCTTTACTCGTCGTTCTGAAGCTACTTGTTAAGCCGGATATACCGAGAGGTACTCAAACCATAAAGAGTTAGCTGAAGACCGGATTGCGCAATACTTATGCAACACAATTATTATAAGGCTACTAAGCGTTTCTTATAGAATTACATGTATTCAATTATTAGTAAAAATAGTATGAAAATCCCCATACTTTAAAATATATTCGTTCGGAAGAATTTCTCGTACGATTTGGATTGATATCTGGTTATGCAATACATAACGCGCCGACAATTATTATGAGTCTATTAAGCACTGCTTATAGAGCTCCGTAAAATCAATTGTTAATACAAATGGTATGAAAATCCCCATGCATCAAAATATATTCGTATAAAATACGGATTGAGCCAAGATCACACAAGAAATCGTGATATTAGTTATACATTATTGCTCCGATTTTAAATTTTCCCAAAATAAATATATTTCAATAGTGAAATTAATTAATCGATAGATAATATAAATGTGTTCCTTAGCTGTTATACAGTGGCGGTATGATCCTCTCTTGGTACGATGAATGGTAGATTCCTCCATACGTCCGGGCAGCAACTCCGTCCGCAAATGATGTTCTGGAACTCAGGGCTCCGTCGGTAGTCTGTCGGGCAGCGCTCCCGCTCGCAAGTCTGGTCTCGAACTGAAGGGGCTGAGTATATCGTGTTCGCTCCTTTTATAGTAACGATTTCACCATACCTCTGAAATCCACGCTAGTGCAGTGACTCATCCTATGCGCGATGACCTCACCGCCGGCGCTCGCCATTGGCCGGATTCAGTCATCAGGACGGTCGCCTCCGGCTCAACCCGTCGAAGGCAAAGCGCGCCTGTGATTGGTCCGTTTCGTTAAAATAACAGTAAAGCACCCGCTACACGCGAGACTTGCTGTTCCGATTCATAAATAATAAAGGCTCGTTCGCACCTACTCACAAGGTCGAGTCTATTAGGATTGGCAAACGATATTAATTTAACACAGAATTATATCTATGGTATAATAAAGATCTAAGAAATATTACTTGTATAGCTGAATATTCAATATTTTGTTAGCCTCTTGTAATACATAGAATCTTAAGAAGAAATATATCAGGCTTTTACTTTTAAACGATTCCAAACAGAAGAAATATATTTTTTGATGTCCATACTTGACTTTTTTGAATATTATTATTTTAAGATTTTCTAAATTTATTAAATCTATCTCTATGTCGACCATCACAAGTTTATGTATAAAATAAAAAATTACAGGTTTCATTTATTCATGAAAATATAATATTTAGTGCAATAAACATCTTCAACGAGGTGTCAGAGAAAGTAAAAATGAGATAAAATTACAGCCTATAACATATGTAAATCTAAAATGTTGCTGAATCAATCGAAAATGATAACGTATCATATTATCGTATATATTTATAACCATATTATCATAAATGTTTATAAACATACATATTTATTAGTAGCAAGCACAGAAGAGTGTCCATCCCTTAAAATGGATAAGTATGGGTATAAATGAGTTCTAAGAACTAATTGCCTGTATTTTTTTTTTCTACCTATGCAGAGTCTCACTAACGTTGTATTTTTAACATTTGTGAAGAATGGAAAAATCTAAGCAACTGAGCGTATTACAAAAAAAAAAATTCAGTATTAACTTTGGCATTAAAGAAACTTCATTTCAGATCTGTAGCATGACATATTGGAAACAGAAAGACTTCAGTGCGTCATCTTATACAATTAAAATGCCTTATTTTTTGTTATAATAACTTTATATTTCTGAAGTAGTTGAATTTTTACCAAAAATTAAAATGCTATTCTTTTGATTCTTCATTAAAATATAAATACTTCATTTATTATTCGTAAACGAAGGGATGCAAAAATAAAAATTCGTCCTCAATAATCCAAACAGTCTTCAATCTCTGGTGCTTCGTTTACATTTTTTACGTAGGTTCACCTTTTATTCCGACATTTAATTGAAAAAAGCTCAAAGGAACTTGAGTCACTGATTCCTGCTGCGATGGATATTGGTCGCCGAGCTCAAAATCATTTATGAGGCTCATTCTGTGAAACCGGTGAATATGGGATGATTGAATGCGCGTATTTCAAGACTCGTATTATCTATTCTCTTTCAGCGGTCTGCTTTTTATCCCACCTCATAATATACGTCCGTCGGATTATATTAAGCCTACGCAGCGAGGCTGACATTTTTTTTAAATTAATTAAAAAATTACATGATAATATGTAACAAAATGGCACAATAGATTACGTGCAGAATCCTTTGAAATATATAATAATACCATAGAAAGACCAAGAACGACCTATAGCAATCTAGGGTGAACTTCAAAATTCGGAAAACGCCTTTAATAACCGATAAGCGACGAGAACCTTCTTCTAAGCACTAGAATAATTTAGAAAATTCTAAAGTATCAGGATTTGGATATAAATAGCGCGAATCTAGGCCGCCGCGGTGTTGTCGTGTTTTGAAAATTCGTTTTGCGTGAATAAGTGATGGCCAAGGCGGCCAGTCGGGAAATAATCGAAGCGATAAATAAAGTGAAATAATCAAGCGAAATACCTAAATGGCGAAATAAACCAGAGCAATTTCGTCGATTCGTTCGATGTGCGAGAATTTAATATTCTTCTTCTTCTTTTTTTTTAGTAGATCTGTTGATCTGTGATACATTAAACTACGCCTTACTTACGTGTTACCCAGCGATAATAACGAGTTCAAATATATAGTGGGAAATACTGTAAATTACAGAATAGTTTTAAGTTTAATTCGTGTTAAGTATCTATGTACATTCAATAATTAATTAATCATTAGTTAATAAATTTCTAATTTTTCCAGGTTTATATTTGATTTCTCGCAGCCACGACACGTGACAATATTATAAATCGTAATGACCACCAATCTTCTCTCGTTTCTTCTGATTTTATAATTTCACGGGTTTTCGGTATCAGGGAACGAAATGAAACATTCGCAAGTAATTTCAAGTTTTTATCAAACCAAACCACTGGGTCAAACTTTAATGGAACACTCTTCCCAATTTCACAATAATTCTGCACCAGTTTATTTCACTTGTTTCTGGTTTACTTTATATTCGCCGCCTAGAATATTTCATACGTCTGTAGACTACTTTATTCGCTCCGTTTCTATGGATAATCGCATGGATTCACAGTTCGCTCGTTTCCATGAACCCAGCCGCTTTCAATACAATGATAACCTGACTGAAACGCCATGTTTTTTCTTGATGTTTCTACTATATTCTACTGGCAACCAAAACAAACCATTCCATAACGTCCGGACTGTTCGAAAAACTTTGTTTTTTTGCAGTTATTCCCGATTTAAGAGTCTCAACAATATTATTAAAACCTTATTTTTACATTAAGATAATAAATATTAATGAATAGCTCAGGTATACTTCATATTGATCAAGCTCACTTTAAATGTACACATTTATTGGTGCAACAAGTATGTGCTTGCGACTGTTTGCAAAAATTGACAGATTTATGTAATAATGTTTATGTCATTCTATTTGAGTTGTACTGAAGTGAATGAATTTTTCATAATAATTATAAGTTTCTGTAAAGATAGTTCAACTTTTTGCTAAAATAAGTTTTAAATATTGAAAAAAATGCAATATTTTATATTGCATATCTCCATAGTTACTGATGTCATGTCATACAGGTCATGGTTGCTTGAACATTTTTGAATCACTATCAAGGCAGGAATCCACCTGGAAAGTTATTGCTACTAGCTATGAAACACCCTGTATATAAATATCTCTTTACATGCTTTTATTAAGCTTCACTTATCTGTAAGTCATAAATTTTATGATTAATATTTGATCTAAAGCTTTGTTTAAATATTTAAAAAAAATGTATTTAAAAGTCTAGATAATATTTTATCAGACTATGTAAATGCCAGTTTAATCTAACGGTGTGTATAATTTTAAATAGACTATTGAGGTTAAATATTCGAAAGGTAACATGTCTAAAAAATAATATTTTATTTAAAAAGTATATAAAAGAAGGAAGACAAAAATAATAATATTGGTATATAAGAAAAGGCTTTTTTTTTAAAATTATTAAAACGGAGAAAATATTTTTATTTGAAAGCCAAAGTACCTACTAAAAGCGACCGCATATATCAAAATAGTTATTTATTTTCTTTTTTATTAAGACTATCGAAGATGACTTTAAAGAGTCTCATGATATTATATCTATATATAAAAAAGGCTTAATATTTACGAAAAACTAACATTTTCAAAATAATTTTGACTATGAATAGTAAATATTGAATTCACCGTAACGGAATAAAATAAATTCAAATAATTGGAACCGAGAAAGAATCTGTCAAGAACGAGACCAGCTAATCTTACTAAAAATATCCGGAACCTTTTTCTCGAAAATTTATTGAGTCAATTCCCGTGGTATTCAAATAAAGTCAACGGCCATATGATATCTATTTTATTTGCCAGAGTATTCCCAATTGAGAAAGCCATATATATTATTCAGCAAAGGCTAGTTGCTCACCCTTTAAGGTAACTGATTTGTTTAGGTATCCTATGACTTAGTTAGTCTCAGATCAATACTGCCCACTGATCTGTGTAACATACCTTTGATATACAGCCTTTGTCAATTATTTGAAGAGACTCTAGGCAAAGTTTAGTGAACATTAGTTTAATTATCCACAGTTTGAGTCAACAAAGCAGGAATCTAATGTCTGCGTTCGTAACAATGTAGAAAATCGATTTTCAATTTGTTTTTCTATTTTCAGCACGAGATTGCATATCGAAAAATAAATTATTTATTATTTGATTTCAAACAAAAATCAATTATTACCAAAATGAAGGAATTTATTACTTGCATTCTTGATTCATTTATTCTTCATACTTTCGTTCAAAAAATTTCTTCATTTGCACCTAAGAACCGAATGAATGAGATATAAAAGCGGTCGCTTAGTTACAAATTAGGAATGAGCGTATTACTTACTATAACTTAGTTTATTATATTAAGAAAATATAGCTTAGGTGATTTGGGCATGTGGAACTTATAAGAAAGGAGAATGTGATTAAGAAAATTAATTAAATTAAATTAAGTGTAAAAGGTGGCACGAATAAACGATATTCGCGAAACATATATTGGAGGATAGCCCAGACTTCATAACCGAATAGCGTGCATAAAAATACATGAAAGTAGACAAATCAAAAATACTGTACCAGTACAGATGGTTGTGGCGTTTTATCTTCTCTACGTTTACTTAAGCTCCATAAGATAGTTATTATATTTTTATGAGAACACATTTTATTGCGATGTCGTAATTTAAGAACCAAATATTTATTGATACATATTTTCTATTTATTTATTCATGTTTAATATATAGTATATGTAATTCATAGTATAATATATTTTTCCAAATTAATAAATTTTACGCTTATTGTTTTGACATATTTTTATAATTAAATTTTATACTTATTCTTACTAACCATAAAAAGTTCTTCCATCGGGATAGAACTCCACATATTATCTTATTTCACCCCTTTTGCCTATTCACTTTCATACATCTTCTCAAGCATGATTTTTACTTATTGAACCTTTTAGCGACATTCGCAAATCCTTAAATGAGTATAGATATTTATTTTTTGACAGTTAAATAAAAAATAGGTTATAAGGTACGAAAATTCTCAGATTTTTCACGCTCAGAAACTACAGCCAGAATATAGGAGACAATATTGTCTGGGGATAGATTCAAACGCCCCTAAACGTTCTTTTTGGTGCCCCTACCTCGCGCTTGGCCATTTGATTTTTAAAAGTGCTCCACGCCCTCTACACTAGTCGTGTTCTGTCTGATTTCACTGAGAGAATCCTTTGTAGTAATCTTCATTCGGGCATCCAAAGCACGCGTCCAAACCGGCTCATCTGAGACCTCTCTCAGGGTAGTGGGGATTCTCTTTGAGGGTCTCGTGTGCATATACATACACATACACGTATACACTGAATATCCTTGTGTTGTCCCATATTTTCACGCTGGAAATTCGTTTAGAAACTTATTTCCGCTGCTTGTACTCATGACCAAACTGTCTCTATAAGTAGCACGAGTAGATTTGAGGATGCCACCTGAACATCGTTATTTTGGATCACTTTTTAGTTTTAATTTATACTATTGTCTATTTACTTATTTATTAGAAAATTAAAGACACAAAAGTTAATCAATGAAATGTATTAATAAGAACATAAGTTATTATCATCGAAAATTTTAACCTATATCTTGACATATTTCACATATAAATTTAAAATATATAAAACGATAAAAAATAGAAGACAAGAACAGAAGCAATGGAATGAAAAAATAAATATAATGAAGTAATAACATAACTATCTGACTACTTGAGTGGTTATTTTAAGTAGAATCCTGAAATTTAGGTAGAAATTAGGTGATTGATTATTTAAAAAAAATTATTGGCACTTATTAAGATTTTTAACAAAAAATTACCGCTTAATATCCATTCCCAAAGAGCTCCTCCGTCATGACTGAGATGCAAATTTCCCCGGTGCACGTTAGTCCGATAGAGAAAAAATATTATTTTCTCATTTAGAAATGTCCTCCGTATTTCAACCCCGAAAAAACTCACCTTATGAGCCATCTTATAGGTACAAAAAACCCAATTCGTCTAAAAAATTGCATTTTACTACAGATGCCGAATACATATTTAAGAGTTTAATGAAGGAAGTACACAAAACTTCACATTTAAATTATGAATTGAATATTTTCAAGTAACAGTTTTATAATATAACAGTAATGAAGACAAGATACATCAAAGCTTGCATTTTTTTTCAATATTTCAGTAAAACGTTGGACTTTCATTAAACTAACTTATATCAAATATCGAAAATACGTATCAAAGTAAATTATTTTAACTTAGCAGATATTGGATTCAGAGTTTTTAGCAAGTTCTATAAACGCCAAACGTTTTATAGAAAAATAGTTAGAAATTAAAAAAAAAAACATTTATGACAATGAAAACAGCTTATCTCCATAACTACTTATATTAGGGCATTGTTCCTTGAACATTTTTGTTTCATAATTAAGGCAGCAATCTATCCATATAGTATTGTTGACTAATTTTATTACCTCCTGTATATTGCTTCACGTCAAAAATACTACACGCGTTCACTTGAAGTAAAATATGCAGCGCGCCCGCTCAAAGGTTAAAATTAAATAATTCTTACAACACGGTATGCAACTCGACGATAAAACTCTTACAAAAATTAGTGGCAGCATTTAATGTCAAACTTAAGAAAAACATTAATATTAACAGCACCCAGTCGAAAGCGTAATAGCGTCGTTAGGGTTTCACGCAAAAATCTAAATAATACAGTACGCAACAAAAGTTCGGGACCAAGTGTCCCGACCGCGGAGTGAGTTATCGCCAGGGACTGTTAGTAATATATAATATGTTTGCGGGGAGGCATTGTTCGTGTTCGCCACGTATAAGCAGTTGTCATCCATTGTTTCATTTCCTAAGATAGCATTAATTATTCTGTAGCAGCGCCGCCATACATCAAGCGCCAACAGGATTGGCCGGGCTCGGATAACGTACTGCACGCTGCGGTACTTAACATCTAATGGCGTCCGATTATCAAGATGAGGTACAATTATTGTTTCTCGGGTGCAATTTCACTAGCATTACTAGACGGTTGGGGCTCTGGCCTCTGTCAATTGTTCTGTAATGTGATAATAATTGAATCTAGAACTAGAATCCAAGAACGTATGAGGTGTCTTAATAACAACAATTTTTCTGAACTTGCCAACCACCTCATAGAAAATGATCATAAATTTGATGCAAAAACAGGGGTGAAAATATTAAATACTAATAATAAAGGTTTAAAATTGAATAATTTAGAAATTTTTTACATTAGGGAGGCGGTGAATAATAGAGCACCCCTAATTAACAACAAAATTAATTTTCCATATAGCCCTTTGTTTAATTTAATGTTCACAAAATATGGGGTAACACCCACTTCAGACCCCGCCCCCTCTAACTCTCTTTCGGTAGATCCCTGATGGTTCATTAGGCTAATCAGTGCATGTTTGTCCCTGACAAGACAAACATGCATGTGATCAATTATTGGTGGAAGTGCAACAATACTATGGTTGAAGTGTAGTGTTGTGAATGTAGTGGTGTAGTGTTGGTCCTGACGAAGAGACGAAACCGGTAGACCTAAAATCTGGTAGTGGTTTTTACAAAGTTAACTAACAATCTGTGATAATAATTGACTTTCCATTTCATAATATTTTCACATAATGTGGTATTTTGAGGCTGAGGGGATGGGGGAGTCGGTTTGTAAATATAGAGTACATGGGCGCGCTCTCTTCTTCTTCCTGTCCATTCACAGTACCAAGGTCATGGTAGCTAGTGTCGGTCCTTAACCTGCATTGCGTAATAAAACAATAACAGTATTTCTCCGCTTGTTCTTTAATTTTAACAACCCCATATTCCTAAAGTGGAATACACTACACATAATACTGGCAAAGGATTTTGCGCACTATTTGAATTCCTTGTAATATATCACAACACTATCGAAGGATCGAAAACGGCATAAAACAATCTAAGGTGACCTACAACATAGGAGAAATGCCTGAAACAACCGAGAAGCGACGAAGACCTTCTCCTTAATACTGGAATGAAGTAGAGAGTATGCAAATATCAGAATTTGGATACAAATACAGAACAACTCCGCGGTGCAGTTCGGTTGTCATGTTTGACCGTACGTTCGGTGCGAAATCGGTCTCGTGCCCGTGGTGCTCAGACGTGAGACAATTGAAACGATAAATAACGGGAAATAATCGAGCGAAGTACCTAATTGGCGAAATAAACCACAGCAACTTCAAAGTGCGAGATTTGAATATTCTACGAGTACTAAATACGTGTTACCCAGCTATAATACCCAGTTCGTATACGAGTGATATATTGCAAAATAGTGGAGATTAAAGAATAGCGTTAAGTTTAATTCGTGTTCAGATGTTCATTGAATAATTAATTAATTACTTATCAATAAATCTCTAACTAATTTTCAGTTTTTTCATTCGTTCCTCCATTGCCATGACACTTCAGAATATAATGTGATCTACTCCGATAGTGCGCATAAGCTGCCTATTTTGCAAACTTGAAATTAAAATGGAAAGTAGTTCACATTTCATAGAAAGACTGTGAAGTAAAAAGTTAAATAAGTGAAAGCTTAACCATTTAAGGGTTTCTTCTTTATTTAGTACGTTGAAATAAACTCCCACCACTGTGGAAGAATATTGAAGAAAAAGCACCACTTTCTAAAATACAAAATTCAGATAACCGTTTTCGATACTGGTTTTAAAGTCAGAGCAAAGATTTTTAATAAATAGGCCTTAAATTAATATTACTTACAGAAGCCTCACGAAAAATAAAAAACAAAACAATATGGGAAATATTTATGGGAAATATTTAAGTCCCTCGAGAAATACCACAACAAATTCAATGGGGAATCCTACGTATAAAATGAGAAGAGTGCAGAACTAATTTGAGCGTCTTGGAAGAGGCAAACATTCTCAGTGCTGAAACCACGCTCCTGAAGCACCAACTGTGATGGGCAGGTCATTGTGAGCTGAGCCACAGTTCCCCAAACAAAATATTTTTGCGCAGCTATCATATGGCAAAAGAAAACAGGGTAGGCCGAAAAAAGTTAGACACGCTGAAGGTGAACCTGAGAAAATGCAGAGTAGATCCTGAAAACTGGTCAATCGCGGCCGATGACCGGGCACAATGACGCTAAAAATTAAGCTGCGCTGGGAAAACACGCAAACAGAATAGAACCGAGAAAGAGGAAAGAAAAGGAACAAAACCCAACTCTCAGAACCTCACTACCAATGGATGCCTCACAACAAACCTCACAACCGGATGCGTGTGCACAACTTGTGGAACGGTGTATGCTTCCAGAATAAAGGTCCTCAGCCACGCTCGGACGCATAATTAACATCATGTACGGAAGTATTTATAGGGCGGAAACAGAGCTTATGACCTGTATTAACTGGCTTAAGTTTTATATTTTGTTTTATATTTTGATATATATATATAAAACACCCTGACGATGGAAAGTTTTCCAAAACATGTAGGTGTAATTAATCAAATATAAGTAGATTAAAACAAATAATAAAATAATTTTTTTAAACTACTTTATAGCCATCTATAGTCGAAAATGAGTAATTTCAATAAAAAAAGTAGGTTTATAAAAATGTCGCCACTGATTATGATACATACCTCTTTAGTATTAAGTGGATAAACCCTATAAAGACTTCTATACATGTTTACCATATAAAAAGCCTCGTCTCTGTACCTCTGTGGACAAAATACAGAAATTATGTTCGTAGAGCATACTTATAAAAATACTGTTAAAATATACTTTTAATAAAAAGTTTCTAAAATTAACAAGATTTCAAATAGTTCTCAGAAATATTTACATTTAAGATTGATTTCTCTATACACTCTTCTGTTTTTACTAATTAATATAACTTATAATTAATAATTAGGTACTTAATCTAGTGTTGAAATTCAAAAATAAAAAGTCTGTCATTGCTTATAAAGGTTAAAGCTAGTTCTATATATAATTTTTACAAAAGTTTGGCGAATAGGTTGTGGTGTAGCGGGTTTTAATTAATCAAATAGATGCGGTTTTATCAAATTATTCCAGACACTGGCATCTTATGGTGTAGCGGGTTTTAATTAATCAAATAGATGCGGTTTTATCGAAATTTGTTAGGAGAGACAATCGTTCATTCGCGCGAATTATAATGTAACGAGATGCTGGAGATTTGGCCGGTGGATGAACAAAGAAATAGACACGAACATTGCAGTAAATATGAACAACAAATAAGGAGAAATCCTACCTTTTCAATTCTGGATGTTGGATAAGAAATGGAAATGCCTCTTTCTTCCTTTTTTCTTTATTCTTGGTCCAACTGCAACTCGAGATGACACAATCCACGGCTGCCGTATATTCCAATACAAGTGCTTATGCGGGTTATAAGATAATATTTCCTGAACAATGGTCCAAAAAACGAACTTTTAAGAGATGCGGTACAACGCGGTTTCTTCACTCCAGTCAGACAATTAACAGGTAACAGGTGATAATGCGGTAGGAATTAAAAATGCGATCGAGTCCATACAGGACCAGAGATGTCGCTAGGCGTATTGAAAAAAGGCGGAGGATGGAGTGGGAATGAATTAGAGATAAAGATAGGATTATAGGGATAGGATTGGTAGGCCTTCATCTTACTGAAGCTCCATTCACCACAATCATCGCCTCCATTTCTCCATATTTAACACTGGCCAAACCATCCTCCCCACCTTGGAAGCTTGAGCTTTCAAACAACAAAATAAAAAAAATAATAAGAACAATGAAAATAAATATGTGTTTGAATACATGGCTTCACATGCGTAAAATAAAATAAAATAAAAATATCATAATATTCATTCAAAGCACATTGCTTTGCTAATAAACCTAATACTAATCTAAACTATATTTCCTATACAATTAAAATTGTGTAGGGAGAGGACAGAGCCGTACTACTGGCCTTTTGAACATTCCGGACGCAGTTCTCACGACTGCGACCCGGATGACGCCATCAGGTCCAGGAAACACCTCCTCAATCTTACCCAATGGCCACCGCAATGGTGGCACATCATCCAAATGTATAAGCACAACTGTGCCCACTCGCACAGGATTTTCTGACGAACACCATTTTTGTCTTGCTTGTAAGGTGTGTAAATACTCCAACCTCCATTTCTTCCAAAAAGATTGAACTAGGTTGTCCAATAAATGTTTACGCGTTAATAAATTGGGACACGTAGTTAATACATCTTCTGCAGGAAGAAATTGTAGAGGGGTTGTCATCAGAAAATGAGCGGGTGTCAGAATTTCTAGACTAGGATCTTCTGACATTAAACCCAACGGGCGGCAATTCATTATTGCTTCGATTTGCGTAAGTACCGTCATTAATTCCTCATATGTCAGCAATTGCTTTCCAATCACTCTATATAAGTGCGCTTTAAGTGACTTTATTTGGGACTCCCAACAACCCCCAAAATGAGGTGCATTGGGTGGAATCATTTTCCACGTAATTCTGTTCTTGAGCAATTCATCCCTTAATGCGGTTTGCAAAGTGTCGGACATCACGTTACTATATATTTCGTTTAATCGTGCCTTTGCACCAACGAAATTTGTCCCATTATCAGAATACATACATGACACAGGCCCTCGTCGCGAGAGGAAACGTTTAAAAGCGGCTAAAAAACTATCTGTTGAAAGATCAGAGACAAGTTCGACATGAACAGCTCTCGTAGAAAGACAGCTAAAGAGGCATATATAAGCTTTCTGAGAACGTTGACCTCGACGTCTAGTTAACGTAATGTTAATCGGGCCGGCGAAGTCTACACCGGTGTGTATAAAAGCTTTAGTAACCTCTTGAACTCTGTACGAAGGCAAATCTGCCATTTTAGGGAGCGGACCTTTCGGTTTTATACGGAAACAAGCATTACATTTTCTTATTCTTGTTCTAATAACATTACGAGCGGAAATTATCCAATATTTTTGTTTAATTAGGGAATTCAATAAATTTGCCCCAGTGTGGCAATTTTGTTTATGATAATGATCAATTAAAAGATTAACTAAATGATCCGATTTTGGTAGAAGTACAGGGTGCCTTGCATCAAATGGCAAATCTGAATTTGATAACCTGCCTCCTATGCGGATAAGATCATGGTTGTCTACAAATAAATCAAGCCTTTTATAAGGTACAGGGAGAGAATTTCCCTTTAAAAGGGCGGAGTACTCTTGCGCAAAATAATGCTGTTGAACAGAAAACAATAAGTAACGTTCTGCTAGATTCAAATGATCAACTTCCATATATTTTGAATGCGGTAATTTTCGCGCAAAGCGTAATACATATACTACTGCGTGAAGCAATTTGTTCCAAGAGGAAACTCGAAGGACCAGCGGGTATAAAACAGGCGGTTGTTTTAAGATTGAAGACAAAAATTTCGAATTAAACTCGGGAATTTCTGAAGATGCGGAAGGAACAAATGGTTTTATAGGCCACGAATCGGGTTGTTTATTCAACCAACTAGGTCCGTGCCACCATAGATCATGTACTAGCAGTTGCGAAGGCAAAATACCTCGAGATAAACAATCGCTAGGATTTTCTATCCCGGGTATGTGATAAAAATGTTCGCAATCAAGATTTTCCTGAATTTTAGCTACTCGATTGGATACAAATATGGACCATCTATGTGGAGACGATTTGATCCAACATAAGGCAATCATTGAATCGCTAAATGCGTATATGTTATTTATAGAGTAAAGCGGGTTAAAAGAATCATATACAAATCTAACTAATTTAGAGAGTAATAAGGCTGCGCACAGCTCTAAGCGAGCTAATGATACAATCTTTAACGGGGCGACCTTTGATTTGGAACATACCAAATTGATAGATGTGTTACCTTGAGCATCCGTAACGTGTAAATAAACAACACAGCCATATGCTTTTAAGCTTGCGTCACAAAAGGCGACTATATTTACAGTACAACCTGAAGCTACATTTAAGTGACGAGGGATTTTTAAATTTGATAATAAAGGCAATTCTTTAATCAAATTTTGGTAAGCAGTTATTATGTCATCAGGAGGTAACTCATCCCAATCTATATTGGCATTCCATAGTGATTTGATAAGAAGTTTAGCATATAATATTACTGGAGATACCATACCTAAAATATCAAATAATCTTGCTACAACTGACAAGATGTTTCTCTTAGAACATTGCTCGATACATGGAGATATTTTAAAGGAAAATACGTCTTCTTCTGGAAGCCACATCAATCCTAGAATTTTAAGATCAGTTTTAGTGTCCGTAAAATTTACTGGATCACAATTCTGAGGTGGTAATTCCGCTAGAAGCTCCTTTGAATTGCTTGAAAATTTAACCAATTCGAAATCCCCAGCTGCGAAAAATGAAATTAATTCTTTTACTAGTTTGATTGCTTCTTTTTCCCCAGAACTAGCAGGGACCGACTTTACTAAGTCGTCCATATAAAAATCGGATGTAGCAACAATTGCGGCGTTGGGAAAAGATTGCTGTTCATCGGAAGCAAGTTCACGTATGGTACGCATTGCCAGATACGGACTTGCCTTCAATCCAAATGGAACAGAATTAAATTGAAAGGTGCGAATTTCTTCATCAGTATTGAAGCGATATAATATCCTTTGATATTTTTGGTGTTCTTCCGTAACCCCTATTCTCAAATACATTTGTCGTATATCCGCTGTTATTGCCACGGCGAAAAGACGAAACCTAAGTAGAAGCAAAAACAGATCTTTTTGCATATTAGATCCTACGAATAAAATATCATTAAGCGATAAACCAGAATGGGATTTTGCACTAGCGTCTAACACTATCCTAAGCTTTGAAGTAGCTTTATCTTGGCGGATAATTGCGTGATGTGGTATATAATATCCATCCTCCACAGGAGATGGAATTTCACGCAAATAATTATTATTTAAATAATCTTTAATAACATCATTATAATGTTGACGTAATTCAGGATTATAACTGAATTTACGTTCTAAGGCGATCAAACGCCTTTGTGCGGTTGCAAAAGAACTACCTAACTCATTTGGATTCTTACAAAATGGAAGAGCTACGATATAACGGCCCTGATCATTTCGAGAAACCGTTGAACGATAAATATTTTCACAAGCTATGTCTTCTGGACTTTGAAATTGTTTAACAGGTAATTCTTCCAATGTCCAGAACTTATGCAAGGTATTTTCCAATTCAGTTATAGCGCAACAAGATATAGAATTTATATCACATTGTACAATTTGTGACATTGCGGTTGTAGTTGATTTATATGCGGTATTTTCAGATGCGTAAGGTATATTACCCATAATTATATATCCCAATGTTGTTTCAATGAGTGGTGCCAAATTTGGCACTTCAATTCTTCCACCCATTAAGATATACGGAAATAATTGTGCTCCCAATACAATTTCTATATCACCAGGCATATTCCAACTGCAATCTGCTAAAGGAATAGTCCTTAATTGCGTATAATTTGCCGTATCAATATATTCAGTAGGCAATGCGTCCGTTATACAATCCAAAACCAAACACTGAATCTCATATTCTTGATTAGAAATTCGAGATTTAATCTTAAAAGAGGTATAACCATGTATTGGTCTAAAACTTGTACCTACACCCTTAATCACAGAATTAATCAAAGAAGTTATTTTAAAATTTAACCTCTTACAACAAGCGAAGGTAATAAGGTTATTTTGAGATGCATTACCTATTAAACATCTGACAATTTTTTTATTACGCTTGTTAAAATAAGCGTATACTTGAGCGGTAGGCAAAATGACACGTAACTGTGGCAAATTACTGCTTTGAGTACACAGAGTCGTAGAGTTGTTTTGAATTTCGGATGTACTTGGCATTAACTTAATTTCATTGCAACTATTATTTTTCTTAAAATATTTATTGTCATCAAAGTGTAACATAGTATGATGCCGTTTATCACACTTTTTGCAAGAATTCGTCGAGTGACATGCCTTACTTCCATGGCTATAGCTTAGGCAATTCGCACAGCCATTAATTGATTTCACTAAATCAAAGCGGTTTTTTGGCGTAAGTTCTTTAAATTGCTTACACTGATAGAAATGAGAATGCGAGGTTTTACATTGCGAACAATTATTATTAGACGCGGCGTAATTGGTAATGAATGCTTTTGAAATATTATTGTTTGGTTTATTTTTGAGAGTATGCAATTTATTTGAATTATACGAATTATTATTACTAGATAAACGTTCTAAAATTTTGACCTTTGCCTTTAAAAATTCCAACAACTCAGTCATTGAGGGAATTTCTTTATCTTTCACGGAAAGTTCAAATTCATTCACAGTGTCTATATCCAACCTACGAATTGCACAGTTAAAAAATAGAAAGTCCAATACGTCTTCAATTTCCAACTGTTTTAACGCTGAAACAGACGCGGAGAATTTCTCACAAAATTCATTTAAATTACTTGCATTGTTTAATACTGGCTTAGTTTCAAATATATTGTTTACATATTGACAGCCTAAATTTCTTTTATCTTGGTAACGTTTTATCAAATTATTCCAGACACTGGAATAGTTTGCGCCGGTGGGAATTATCCCAGATAAAACGTTTAACGCGGTGTTTGACAGCTTTCCAATTAGATACTGCATACGTTGAGAATCATTCAAAGCCTCATTAAGATGTATATTTGTTTTAAAGGATTCATAAAATATTGGCCAATTCTGTATTTTTCCGTCGAAAGAAGGAATTTCTATAGGAGGTAATTTTATATATGTTTTACAATTATTATTTGCGGCTACTTGCGTTTCAGATATATTAGGCGTTTTATCCTTATAAATGTTTTTAGTATTTTGAATTGCGGCATACAATTCGTCATATACATTCAAACTGTCAAAATTCGGAACATATGACGGATTTAATTCCATTTCAATATCATTTATCTTCATTACAATTTCAATGAATTTTAGCCTTATTTCCTCTAAAAGTAACGCATTAGAAATAAATATGTTAATTGACGTTTTACCTTTTAATTTAGGTATGCTATCATAAATGTTTTGAGTTCGAGAAAAGTATGTAGCCTTTTCTGCTTCAAGCAGTCTAAGCTGTTTTTCCTTATTTTTTTCCATGATTATAATCTAATATTAAATCGATGTTGATAGATATTTATTAATGTATGATTGTTATTTGTTACTTAAATAACAATATAATAAATATTTGTTGTTTATAATCAGTTGTCAGTTAATGCGACACCTATGATTAATTTTTGCACGGCGCTATCAATAAACGTCGATTATTCAATTATATAAATAGTTATAATAATAATCAAATAGATGGCGTTGAAATAAATTCAAATTAAATAAGAAATATACTACCTACTCTTTATGAGCAATGAGCATTAAATGAATACATATAATAAACTATTAAGATGCGTTAAATTATCAATTTGTATATAAAATTGAGCTATATTAAAAAACACTATATTTTATTAGCACTTTGTATTCAAACACAGATTCACTTTAATAATGTTAAAGTATATTTAAATGAACGATTATACTCAAACAAATCTCAACTTGAAAATCAAATTACTGGTTCAAAATCCGGTCGAAGTGACCATCTTATGGTGTAGCGGGTTTTAATTAATCAAATAGATGCGGTTTTATCAAATTATTCCAGACACTGGCATCTTATGGTGTAGCGGGTTTTAATTAATCAAATAGATGCGGTTTTATCGAAATTTGTTAGGAGAGACAATCGTTCATTCGCGCGAATTATAATGTAACGAGATGCTGGAGATTTGGCCGGTGGATGAACAAAGAAATAGACACGAATATTGCAGTAAATATGAACAACAAATAAGGAGAAATCCTACCTTTTCAATTCTGGATGTTGGATAAGAAATGGAAATGCCTCTTTCTTCCTTTTAATTTTAATCTTCCAAATAAAGATTCTTGGTCCAACTGCAACTCGAGATGACACAATCCACGGCTGCCGTATATTCCAATACAAGTGCTTATGCGGGTTATAAGATAATATTTTCTGAACAATGGTCCAAAAAACGAACTTTTAAGAGATGCGGTACAACGCGGTTTCTTCCCTCAAGTCAGCCAATTAACAGGTAACAGGTGATAATGCGGTAGGAATTAAAAAATGCGATCGAGTCCATACAGGACCAGAGATGTCGCTAGGCGTATTGAAAAAAGGCGGAGGATGGAGAGGGAATTAATTAGAGATAAAGATAGGATTATAGGGACAGGATTGGTAGGCCTTCATCTTACTGAAGCTCCATTCACCACAACCATCGCCTCCATTTCTCCATATTTAACACTGGCCAAACCAGGTTGTCTAGATTTCTTGATCGATGGATATTCAAAATCACTGGATATTTTTTATTTAATGATTTCGATTTAAAGAAAAGCGTTTCAATAATTATTTTTTATACTAAAAGTAAATTTGAAAGGTAAAATAACAAACAGTAAATAATTTAAAAATGTATCTAACGTTTCTCAGAAATATATTATAATTAGTATTACAGCAAGTTAAATAATTTGATTAATAGCTATATATAATCTTTTTTCCGAAAATTCTTCTTAAAGATTAAACACAAGAAAAAATATTTGATTAAGAAAGTAAAAAAAATCTAAGAATAAAATAAAACAATCGTTTGTGAAAAAGCTCAGTTGTAAACAATAAAAAATAATTAAATTCCTTTAAGAAAGTGAAATTGCTACGCAAACTCCATCCTAAAAATTCTTCTCTCGATCCATCATAAAAAATATGTTGTAAAAATATATTATATTTTTAAATATGTACAGTATATTTTTGTGTTCAAATATACAGATTTATAATATATTTTATGTAGATTTCTAAGAATCTTTAGATATTTAAAAATGTCTTAATATACTTTAGTTTGAGAAAATTGCTCAAAGTATTGAGTTGTAAAAATCTACACTAATCCAATGATCATAAAGTAATCGACAATTTCATTACTTTATTGAGTTTTATGAAAAGAATTAAAACTCATACTCACAGAATGTAACCTCGAATATTTTTAAGTATTTGGGGCAAACAAAAATTTTCTTAAAAAACATTCGTGAACTAGCAAGTAAACAGGATCTGACAGCTGACAACAATTCAATGTGACAACGTTATTGAGACGTTGATACTTTTCAAAATGCGTGTGCATTTTCAAAAAAAAAAAAAAACATTTACCCGCTTTCATATTTTATCGATTTTTGGCTTAAAATGGTTTCGTATTCAAATGTTTTGAGACTGTACAACTTTCACAGCCGCAATGAAAGCCAAATTAATAAATGTGTTTTTTTTTAAAAAACAATGTCTAACAATTACGTTGTTTTTGCAATAAATAAATTCTCTAATATCATAAGAATATTTTTATATGAAAGTATGTTCTAAGAACACAGTTACTAGATTTGGTCCCCATAGGGATGATTAATTAATTAAGGATAAATTATAGAAGTCTCGCAGAGACAAAGCAATTTATATATTAGAAAAGTGGATGGAAGAATCTTATACGATGGCTCAGGGCTTACCTTAACTCAACAAGTGTGATATAATGTTATAGGAAGAAAAACCTCATTTTTTTCAAAATTTCATGAAATAGATTTTTTTAAATACATAGCGATGCAAACACAGAATACATGTCACATCAATATTCTTACTATTTTCAAACTACATAAGCTAAACGCTTGTGCTATGAAGATAGGACAAACTTGCTGGTCTATTGTTTGGTTTGTTCCAAATAAGTTATTGAACTTATACTTTAGTACATGTACCTTTGCACTTTGTATTGGCTGTAAAACATAATGATTATTCAATAAATTTTTATTTAAAAAAATGTGTTTTCTCTTTATTATATATAAATAATTTGTTTGATAGAATCCATTGCGAATAAATATTTTTTTATTTTAAATTAAATTTTAATAAGGTAGTAGATAGGAACAATAAAACGTTTACGTGATATATTGAAAGCATGTAGTTTTACAAGTTGGTTCGAAAAGGAAAGCCTAAAGAGGTTCTCTGCTTAATAATAATTTCCTATTTTCGTTTATCTGAGGTTCTGTCGCTCGTTATTCCGGTTTTATCTCTGGAAAAGGTTGTATCGGGCCCTTTCCATTGTTAAGTCCCAGAATCATAAATCACGGAACAAAAAATATGGCATGTTTTGTTTTGTTTTTCAATTCAAAATTATTACCTTCTTATATTCATGGCGAAATATATAACCTTGCCAATATTACGTAATCTATGCTTTAGAATGGAATTTATACAAGAATGGATATATTGTGGTCGTCAGTAAATTTCTTTTTTTGTATAATGCCGGCACGGAGTAATAAAAGATGTCGGAGTGTTTCATGATTTTCACATAATAACTGGTTTTAAGGTGGAAGATCTGAAATTTCTTTGTATTTTTTAAATGTGAATTTTCTTTTTTATATCTTTAATACATGTATCAGGATATTATTACTGTATTTTATTGCAATTGTGTCTATAAAAAATATTTAAAAAACCACAATGATAAAATTTAGAAAACTTGAAATCAAAACTATCGTATTTTGATCAGGACCCTTTATTACACCAGGAACAATTTTTCTTTCATCAAAATTCAAGTTCGGTTGTATTCTTGACTATAGCCATAATAACAACATAATTGTTATATAATTGGAAGTTCACATAAATATTATTAAAAATATATACATAACACGAAAAGCAAATAAATAGACATGAACTAAAATAAATTTCGTGTCCAGAATGTAGGAACACGTCCTATGCCAACACGTTCGCCTTGTTTAAAAAAAAATACTACGAGTTTGTTTATTTTGAAACGTCAAATTAAATACTTTTAAAAGTCTTAGTAAAAAAAATGATAATGTGTGGATGTTCTTGCAATGTAATTGGTAAACGTTGCATTGTGTGGAGTGATTACTGAAGCCGGCTGATACAGGTTGTAAGCCCTAAGCCATCGTATACGAGATTCCATCTACTTTTTTCATATAGAAATAGCTTTGTCTCTGTGAGATTTTTATAATTTATCCTTAATTTCTTAGTACATAAGTCGCATTTTATTAGAAAAACGTTTTTACTTAGACTCAATTTGAAAAGAAATTTAAAGAAATTAAAGTCTTAGATTTATTAGGTCATTTGGCATGTTAAGCTATTGAAATAAAATGGAAGCAATACGGACATCCAAATGGTTTGTATAAAATATCCGTCTTGTTTCAAAACGTTAAAATTATTCCTATTGTAAAAAATACGTTTTGTTTAATAGCAGATTTAATCATGCAAGTATAAATAATTAAAAAAAATATTGATTTTATTATTTGTATAAATCTACTTATATTATTTTATTAATTACGAGAATTTCAATTTTATTTTCATAATTAATAAAAGTTTTATTAATTATGAAAATACCTCTCCATCGTCAAGGTGTTATATATATGTCAAAATATCAAAATGAATAATGTCTTTTGTTTTTCTTAACTATTAGGTCCTTACATATGAAATTGGCGTTTAGTATGGGAGGAACATAAAGCCGATTTTTTTTTATTATAATATATTTATTAATTCAAAGTATGTACCATTGCTATCTATGCACTTTTGCCATCTCATAGGTAGTTCATTGATCCCTTTACTAAAAAAACCATTCGGACGGGAATCAATAAAATCTTTGAAGGCGGTTTGGACTACCCCATCGGAGTTGAATTTTTTCCTTTGCAAGAAGTTAAGAAGTTATCCAAATTTCGAAAAAAATGGTAATCTGTTGGGGCAAGGTCCGGAGAGTATGGTGGATGTCTTAGACATTCCAATTGAAGCTCCTCTAATTTGGTAGCCGTCTGTTGTGCAGTATGTGGTCTAGCGTTATCATGAATCAGCAGTGGCCTAGAGCGATTAACCAGCCTCGGTTGTTTAGCAGCTAGCTTTTCCATCATGGTTTGCAGTTGTTGACAATAGACATCTGCCGTAATCGTCTGGCCAGATTTAAGAAAGCTGTAGTGAACGACACCAGCACTAGTCCACCAAACGCTCACAAGTAACTTTTTTGGAGTCAATTTTCGCTTGGGGAATGGTTTGGCTGGTTCGGCAGGGTTCAGCCATTGCGATGAGCGCTTCCGATTATCGTACAAGATCCACTTTTCATCACAGGTAATGATTCGATTTAAAATCCCTTCATTATTGTGCCGGTTGAGTAATGCAACGCAGCAGTCAACGCGCATTTGTTGATTTGCTTCACTCAATTCGTGAGGTACCCACCTTTCAAGCTTTTTCACCTTACCAATTTGCTTCAAGTGGATTAAAACAGTTTTATCACTAACACCGCAGCCTGTCAATTTGCCAGTACGGCAAAACGCCAATTTCATATGTAAGGACCTAATATTTGTAAATTTATTTTTAAATATTATTGGTGAAGTTCTTGATTACCTGCAATTATTTGAATTTTTTTCCAATAATTGCGAAATATTAAGAGATATTATGTCTCACCAAAATGTGTTTGTTTCGTGTGAAAAATTAAATTACAACATATTATAATTAATAAGATAAACACTTATCCAAAAGCATACGATTAACTTGCTAATCTCCTGTCAAGTGTATTTGGCCTGCTCTAGCAAAGCGTATTTGCAATGTACGAATTGGCACATTTCCTGTACCGCGATAAGCCGTGTGCAGTACAAATGGTGAAAAAGCAAAGAAAATAAAATTGATATCGTTTTTGATATTGAGTAGAGTATATCTTCTTAATTCTTACACACGCAATTCTCCCTTCACATAGAGATACGATCGCGTGTATAAGTTTTACTACTCATCCTGTATCCCGAGATAACCCCGATCCTTTAAAATTTTCTATACGAGGTTCAAGTAGTTGAACATGTTTCGTAATTCTACAAGCATAAGAGGGCGGAGAACAGATAAAGAGGATTATAAATTTCACCCCAGCTTCCAGAGCATCCACCAGGGACCCCATTGATCTTGCAGTGACGCGGCGTATTTAAACTTTGCGGAATCTTATTTGTTCTCTAAGGTAATTTGTTCCAAATTTCCAATACCCCGGGCTCGGCGGCATCAGTCGCTATATATTACGCGCGCGTGCCCGGGGCCGCCGAAAGAAAAAGGTCGAGTGAAACTTGTGCAAAAGTAGCGAAGCTGTTAGTGTGTGAAATTCTTCCCGCTGGACGTTAATTAGGTAATGGACCGAAGATGTGCTGTCCGTGACTACACCCTTAAAACTTTTGTGTTACTCAAGTTTTAATTTTGTTAAATGTTACATTATATAAATTAGCAGTCCCCGAACACACCAACAGCCAACTCGAAACCATCTCAAAATGGCTGTATGTGTGGAATGCGATGCTACAAATTCAATCAATTTCTTGGTGTGAAAATATTTTCACACCAAGAAATCACGGCTCACCAATCAAAAGAGGTTCTCTGAGTGATATTTAAGCAATAGAAATTCTTATAAGTGACGAAATCGAGTTGATTGAAAATGTTGTTATGAAAATTGCATGCGGTCCGGGCGCTGTTATTTGCTCTGTATTTTGCACAAAAACATTATGAACAAATTCATTAGGTGACTATCATTTCATGTTCTCTTTTTAATATGAGCTTAATTCATTTCAGTAAGCGTTTAATGCGTATTTTCGATTTTTTATTCGTTGACGGAGAACTTAAATTTTTAGAAATTCTAGTTTGTGTTTTAAACCTTCAGTTGGTTCAAATCAGGAAAAAATGCGCATTCTATCCTCACAAGTACGCCAAGTTTATATATTACCATGATAATACTTATCATGCTCGCTTGATTTCAAAGATAATATTTTTTTTTCGCATATTTACAACTGAATTATAAAAGCTTTTATATTCTTTTTTCAGCAAATACTGTTTAAAAAATAAACACGTATATACATACATAAAGTTTTAAACAGGAAATCATGATTTTAAGAGTAACATAGAACAATTTTAAAAACAATCATAATATTAGGATTACATGACTCACAATTTTTATAGGTAAGTCTAATTAATATTAACAAAATATTTTTTAAGTAAGATATTTATAAACAGTGAATTTTGATATTTATAGGTATTAAAGTTATTTATGATTATGAAGGATAACTGTACGGGCAATCTCACGATAAACTATTCAAACAATCGGATATAAGCATTATCACAATAAATTATTTAGATTAATGGACTAAAATCATAATGCCTCATAATCCGATTGAGTCAAAAAATCAAGATGAAAATACGTCATTGCTCATCAGAGCAATTCGCTAGTTTCCAATTAATGATCCACACAAATTGGAAATTTATAACGATAATGGGCAATATTTTTGGGAATAATTGCACGACGTACGTAATAATATGCCGTGAGTATACTGGGAAAATTGAGCAAGTCAAAATATTTCAATGTGAACTTTTTGCCCGGGCTGTGGTATTACAGGATATTTTTTACTAAAAAAATTAACAAGTCAAAATCAGTCTAAGAATATCTGTTAGATAAAAAATAACAAAGTTATAAATAGTTTCATATTACTGACAAAAAATTGTCCAATATGTCAGTATGGATGCAAATTATACTTTACATAATATATCCTAGCTCACAAAAATACGACTTTTCTTCTCTCCAAAAAGTTAATTCTTATTTTGACAACGAATAACTTTTGATTTTTTTTACAGCATGCTCACGATAAAGAGTATTTGGAAAATAGGTTACTTTAACAGGGTTCACCAGAATGCATCCCAACAATGATAAAATTAAATTCTTCCTATTTGTAGCTGTTTTGGAGCACCCATTCCAAATCGGATAAAAACAGAACGGTAGAAAGCAATGCCAAGAGTTAGCGTATGAGGCCATTAAAAGTCAAATTACGCTGGCGATATATATTGTCATTTTTTTTTATACACGAGCGCCATTAGTTGAGTGATAGAGCACGGAACTTCCGACACAAGAACATAAAATAATGCTAATTATGGACACATACCTCAACTTCTTCAATAACAGAAAAATGACTTCGTGTTAAATATTAAATACAAATGTTGAATTTATATTAATGAAAAGAAAATAGTTTGTATAAAACCATTATGAATTGAATTTTTATGGTCAATAGTCCGTTGATGATGATAAAGCGTTTACCAAAAGAACATAAATATCAATAAAAACAAAAATAAATGTATGGGAGTTGAATAACTAATTAAAAACTACTGTGAGAAAAAATTACAGGGCTACTATTTATGACGATCCCTCTGGAGGTAAAATCCAGTAGTTGTATTCTTGAAAGAATTTGAAAATACCCAAAAATATTTTGAATATAATTTAATCGATCCATAACCTTTATTACTTGCACGACACACATCTTAGAAGTTTTTTTTTAAATTCAGATATTTTTGGATACTTTTTTATTTACTCTTTTATATAAATTATTTTGCATGTTTTTAATTGATGATCTCCAACGCACGCTATGTCATAGCTTTTTGAAATTTCAACCTCTTCTTAAATGGCAACCTAATTTCATCTCACCCTCTTGAATGATATTTTCTCTTGTACGTCATAATTTTCTTTAATTTAATCTTGCCGATTTATATAATATACTTCAAGTGAGGATTATATATTTTATCTGTTTGAAAATCATCATGTTTAGTCCATTTTACGTTATACTGATCTAAAAATACATATATATCTTCTCATAGCTTTGTTTTGTTACTTCAGTAATTTTTGCATTTCTTTTTCACTGACCAAAAATAAAATACTACTGCAGTAGTTTTTATGATGAAAAATAATAGAGTTATATATGTACTATTTTAAATAACTCGGTACTGATGAATCTTCTATGTGTGTGGATTCAAGTTATGAATAATATTTAAATTTACATAAAAAATCGATAAAATTAGTTAGTGGTTATAGTTTTGTTATATAAAGACTATGTAATAATTTCTATTTAATAGTATGATACACCTTTCCTGGGTAAGTCTGGAATTAAGAATCTCCGGAAGAGTGCCACAAGAATGAATTCATACGTTACATCTGAAGGCGATGATTGAAACTCGTGGAAGAAGCATTACCTACGGATCGTGTCTCATCAGATCGATGTCTACGTAAATAGAGATCGATTTGATGACTATAACATCAATTTAACAGTAGGGGAGGGTAGCCAGAAATTAGACACCCCATGAATTAGACACTCACTAAATCTTACAAACTAAATATGGTAGTCCTGTCTAATATTTATCCGGATATTGGAAACAGTGTAGCGCCATTGATTTACAAACTTTGACCGTTCACATGTCAGTACGCTAACAACCAAGGGCACGAGATGATATCGCGCGTAAAAAGTTAATATTTTTCTCAAATAACGAAGTCTAGAATTGACTCCACTGGTAAATTATACTCTTGCGGTGTTTTTTTTAAACGTACTGTATATTGACTATGAATTGGTAAGTAAATTTCTTGATTTTATCTTATTGTTTTGGTGTATTTCAAGATTTTAATAAATTTGCATTCCCATAATTTGGATACCTAGTGTCTCTTCAAGTTTGTATTTTCAGGGGTATTATGCCGTGTTGTTACGACCTTTTGGGTTTTGAATCGACGTTTTGGATCCCATTGTACGGTCCATCATCAGCCTTGATGATTCTGAGTGATTCATTTTATTAATTTTTCAAAAGAATTTTTAAAAAAAATTGTTATATTTTTATGTTAATGATGCCCAAACGCAACAAAAAATCTCTACCATCATGCTTAATAACTAAAAATTATGCAAGGGAGGAAAAAAGTAAAATCTAGCTTAATCACAAATACCAGAAAAAATGAATTTTTGTGTAAGGAAAAATAAAAAATTAAATAAACAAAAGACAAGAGAATCGTATATTTTTTTGTTACAAGTGTTTCAAATTTAATTTTTATCTTAATCTTCTTTAATAAATTTATTTAAAAAATAAATTATTTAAACAATACTTATCGTTGATTTTATTACAATGAAAAGACCAAAAGAACGGTTTCTTGTATCCTCGTTCACTACTGTCCACTTCGTGGGCACTACTGTTTTTCTGGGCATGTTCCCATGAAATGGACAATTCCATCAACTTTTTTAAACTTTAGTAATCATTGTGTTTAAAATAAAACGTATATAAATAAAGTGATACGAGTATACACACTAAAGTCTATTTTACATGAAATAATATAAACATTCACAAAAAAATGTTATTAGGATTTTTACAGCATAAAGATGAAAAATGTCCGATTCATGGCTACTCTCCCCTATACTACAGGAGGTAAGAAGGCTTGGGTATACATTTGAGTTAGGGGGATTTTGGCAGGTACAAAGATAAAGATACAAAACAGAGTAAGTTAAATCAACAATCCTGATTTTTAAATTTTTTTTAATGGGACAGTAAAATATACTCATATTAATCATTGCCAAATGCTTCTCTCATCATTTCTAAAATTATTTATTTATTTATTTTATTTAAATGGTTCACAAACAATGAAAAACCCACAACATGTTAAGATAATACAATTATAATTAAATTAGTTTAAAAGATTTTCATCACTTAAAACATGGCTAGCATAGAGATAAAATAAAGGCTAAAACATCTACAAGTAAGAACAAAAAAAAGTGATTTAATAGAATGACGTTGAATAAAGAGACTAAATTGCCAATTACACAAGTTTGGTAATAGTTCTCTTATATTCGTGGAAACTGACATAGAATATGTCAATGAGGACGTTATGGTTATTTTTTATTTTGTTGTATGACCTCAACATTCTAGATAAAGAATTAAAGTGGGCTGTAAAAAAAGTAAATTGAAAGAGCAAATGTATTATATTTCCTAAGTCGGCGACTAGAAACATTCAAAGTTATGTTTTCTATACAAAATTCTGAATCAATATTGCCATGTATTATATTATATACGTATATTTACTCAGCAATTAGTCTTCTAACTTCCAATTTGTCTACATGAAAATATTCTAAGCTCTCTTGATGAAAAACTAAAGTACTGCCCAGATTACACTTAAATGTAAGCATGCGAAGAAATTTTTGCTGTACAGATTCTATCATATTTTTTATGTTATATAATGAAATGACCAAATAACACAACCAAATTCCAAATTGCTGCGAACCAATGAATTATATAAACATATTAATGATGATGGTTTTTTGAATGGTTTTGTGATTCTATATATGAAGCCTAATATTTTAAGAGATTTTTGTTTGATATTATTAAAGTGATAAGTGAATGTGAAGCGTGAATCAAGAGTAATTCCAAGATCTCGTATACTTTGAACAGAATTAAGCCCAATACCGTTAATAGAGTATTCTACATTATTTATAATTCTGTTTCTCGTAAACGAGATCCTAAAACATGTATGTACATTTAAGTGCGTATCATTCAAATCACACCAGTTACTTAGGATATCAAGATCGTTTTGGAGAAGTTGATGGTTGTGTTGATTTTTTGAAAAATATAAGGTCATCTGTATATAAAAGAAAATTACACTCTAGTAGGGGTCCAAGATCATTACTGAAAATTAGGAATAATTGTGGCCCTAATTTGGATTCCTGTGGCATTCCTGATGTTACGAGTATAATAGATGACTCATATTCACTTACACATACAATCTGGGTTCTATTTTCTAAATAAGATATAATCCATCGTAAGAGATTGCCATGTATGCCGATTGCTTCTAGCTTTTTTATTAAATAGTTTTGATTAACTTTATCGAAATCTTTTTGAAAGTCGGTATACACAGCATCTACTTGACATCCTTCATTTAAAGCAGAATAGACATAGTTACAAAAAAAAGAGATTCTTAGAAACTAACCCTATTTCTTAACCTTAATTAAGTTGATATTCAGAAACAAAACTCTGCTTCAAAGCTGCGATAATCTCATTAACGTTTACTTGAATCGTAAAAACAAAAAGAAAAGGAAATCGCAATGGAAATAATTCAAAATACCTACCACTAATAATAAATATACAAATACAAAAATTACGTTCAACTCTAAATCACTCTTTAGAACTGGATTCCGAATGAGAATATACTAAGTTTCACCATCCATGCATTAAAATTATACGGAAATGTTATTCGGCAAAGTCCATTCGATAAAGGTAAGTGCTGTAGGGAAAATAATGTTTTACAATTTATCACATTACTAATTAATCTTAAAATAACAAACAATTTATATTGACTATTTAATTATGATAAATTAATTATTTTCTGATCTCAATTTAAAAAAAAAATACAATATTTCTTGATATATAATAAAATCTAGAGATAAAGTCTCTAATAGTAATTATGTCAATGCTTGCAACCTAGTTAAGAAGTTCGTTCTTTAGCCACCAAAATTATAGTTGGCAAGTAAATTAAATCGCTCACTTGCTATTCTGATTCACCACATCTGTCGTCTTGATAATCCAATAACAAAACTAATTAAATACCATCGTGCTTTCTGTTTTGTAACTGTTGGTATATAAATTATATGCACATATCAAGACGAGAAAATTGAAAGAAAAAGAAATATCCAAAATAAAATAGGAAAAAGCAGAAAATATTTTTTTATTCCGACACGGTTCAAATTAAACCGAGAGAGAAAATAAATTCCACACAACCAATATAATATATAATTGTAGATTTCGCATTCTATGAATTACCAGAATAACGAATAGCTCAATCCTTCATATAAATAAATGTGTACTTCAAGTTAAAACACAAGCATTATTACGTTCTTTCTTTTAACTCGTAGCGTCTGCTTGCTTGCTTGACGAAAAAAATTTGGATCGAATTTTTTTCCCGTGATCCAATCGAGCTGAAACATTGCAAGTTAACTCGTGGCGACGATCATGAAATCTATAAAATTTTCGTTAAAAAAAATAAATTATAGTATAATTTTCGATTTTTCAAATTTTTAATGGTTTTTTCATACAAGTTGTATGGAGATTCTGACTCATATGGTATATAAGAAACCCGAAAATGAGACAGGGAGTATTGTAAAAACTTGTTTTTTATGGGTTACTTTTTTTATAAATAAACCCATGGCACCTATTGCAACCACAAAATTGATGAACCACTAAGAACTTGACTGATAAGATTGTAATAAAACTAGGCTTTCACAACTGAAGGACTACCATGAGGACAACATCCTACTTGAGAAAACAAAAAACCTCGAGTGACCGTTTTCCTCACTCCTGAGAAATGCGCGCGCACTCGGACAATGGCGCACTGCCAGACAACATACGCAGAGTAGACAAAACAGAACCACGGTAACATATAGTTGAGCTTGTACAATCTGATACAGAGAAAAATGCCTTGTTGAATACCTTATTTATTCAAAATTATTTAAGGTTTGTATTGTATTACGGTCATTATATCTAGGTTTTATTTAGGTTTTGATACAATGAGGGATATTACTAACCCTTTTAAATGTGTAGATATTCGATTCTTGACGTTTCACAAAAGTAATATCTTGTCAATTAGCAAAAATGTTCGAAGAAAGGTAATCTTAAATCATTGAATCCGATTTGAAGAAACTAAAATCCTATCGATGGAACCGCACCACATATGTGGGGTATAAAAGCAAAGAAAAAAATATCCAAAGAAAGTTACGACAGTCATCGAGAATCACTAATACATAAAGTACTAAATTCGAGATTTTATAGGAAATACAGCCTTTAATTTTATAGAAAACATGACACATAAAATCTAGAATTCCGTACATTTTAAATTATCAGTCCTCGGTGATTACGTTCAAAGCCTTTTTTCTTAACGTATAAAATATCTTTAATAACCAAATTAATTAATCAATTAGAAAGACATACAGAAAAATCTAATTCACGAAAAAATATTTGGCTACTACCGGGATTCGAACTCGGGTCACCTCCATTCCGGTAGTATTTCAAAGTAATTTGAACTATCGTATCAAAAAAGTGAATTGCTCTATGGACAAAAATAAAAATTAATCAATTAATGAGAATTACATATAAGGTCGATATATTCACGGAAATGTACGAGGTTGCTATAGCTTAGTGGTCAGAGCACCGTCCCCGGAAAGGAGGTGACCCGAGTTCGAATCCCGGTAGTAGCCAAATATTTTTTCGTGAATTAGATTTTTCTGTATGTCTTTCTAATTGATTAAATAATTTGGTTATTAAAAATATTTCGCAGAGCTTTGTTCTGAAAAATTACAACTTCACAAAAACGAATATGTTTTTAAATATATGTATAAAATAACAGTTCTTGTTTCAATGTGCCATAAAAGACGAGAAAAATTTCATCCTCAATGGATCACAGCCACGTGATGACGAAGATATTTAGCATAGCAAGGGCCCTTACTATTGAAAACTAGAGTTTGTTTTGCGATTTCTCGTAAATTTCAAATTAAAAATATTAAAATAATTCTAAGTTTAAGGATAAAACACAATAAATTACTGTGAGAAACGTATAACATACCTACTTATTAATCATAACATTCTCCGCGTGTGGGAAAAGACGCTAAACTCATTTGAGAGTTGGAAAATGTTCCGTTTTATTTTTGTCTTTCCCAAGTTGGGGTTCCATTAAAACTTGGAAATAAGGTACAGATAGTAAGTTACACGCTTCAAAACATGAAATGTTTTTAATGCGCAAGAAAAGTAATGTTTTTAATACACTTATATTTTACTTCCACATAATTTAATTATTCAAAATTATGTATGAAAACATACATAATGTATTTATTTATACCACATTTTAAAATATCTCTACGTTATGCTATTCTCTATTTTGTTTTCTAATACAAAGATCTCACCTTATCCACATTTATACATTTTCTCATACATGCTCGTCAACTGATGAGGCTCATTATAAAACCGCATACTTCCGACGCGAATCGCCGGAAAACAGCGGGTGAAATTGACGGAAGAGAAATGATAGGATGGGGATGTGGTAGGGTGAATATGAAACGAAAGGATTGTAATTTTAGAGAAAGAAACGCGGACTAAATGCCGAAACTCACACTATGAGAGTGTTCCTTCTCCCACTGCTTCACTGCGATATTTGATTAAAGCTATAATTTTCTTTACAAATCTTGAATCTGAAGTTCTTATTTTTACTCCCTTTATATTAACTCGTGGCGTCTGCTTGCTTGCTTGTTTGCCGGCTTGCCGGATGAAAAAACTTTAGATCGATTTTTAAGACCTTTCCCGTGATCCAATCGAGCTGAAACTTTGCAAGTAGACTCAAATGGCAACGATCAAGAAGATCTATCAAATTTTCGTTAAAAAATAATAATTATAATAATATAATTTCGGATATTTAGAAATTTTATTGGTTTTTTCAAATTGGAATCATTAGAAAAGTTTGCTCATTAGCAACGGCGGCCCGATAACGTCGCGGAATTTTTTTCGAAATTTGAATTACTCCATCGGTATACATAATAGGTACTTCACTACGAATGTCGAAAATGTAAATTGACTGACAAATGTTTTTAGAATTTAATTTTCAAAGCATGAAGTGTCTTATCAAAGCTCAAAACATCTGAAATTTTAGAAATATGTTAAATTACTGTAAGTTTAGTGTTATGTTACATGTTTTAATTCGTCTTTAATTGTTGTTATATTTTACAAAGAAAGGGAGTATAATAAAAACTTTTTATGGGTTACTTTTTTTTAAATGTGATAGAGACCTGGTAGTCTATGGATAATATTTTACATAATAGTTCGATATAATAATTATAAGGACACAAAGTTGTTTGTTGTATTTGGCTGATATTAAGCATTTTAATCACTTCTATTTTGAAATTGTTTGTGGTCAATTCTTTGTTCTGTTGTAGTAGGTCATTGATAATATTAATCCATTACAAATTAGAACTGACTGTCATGTTTCTATTTTAGCTTGGGTTATATGGTAGTTTTAAGCCATTCTAGTGAAGTGTTGATGGTTTTCGTGTATTTTGTGTAATTCAATATCTTCGCCTTGTATTTCGCCATTTTTTGGCTTGTGAATGAGCATAAGGAGCGTACCGCGGCGGGTGGCGGTTGCGCGGTTGTATGTACGGCAATGTATGGCGGACAACGCACTGGCACCCGCCTCACCACGCGGGAACGCGGGAGCCGCTGTCGGGCGCGGAGAACTCGACGCCCGCGAGCGCGCGGTTGTCTATTTGTACAGACTTGTATGGGAGACACCGCACAACACCTCATTTTCGCGCGGTTTTTTCATTCAGAAAGAATTCTGCGTTCATAAAAATGGATTTTGATACGGAAAAGTATATTGTTGAAATAGAAAACTGCCCAGATTTGTAGAACACGAAATCTAAGAAGTACAGTAATCGCATTTTAAAAATGAAAATTTGGAAATAAATAGTTGATATCTTCGGAGGAATGTTTGAAGTCACTCTAGTTATTTCTCCTCTAATTTTGACTAGAAGTTTGTCGAAGTAAACTGTAGACATTCTCGTATAGTTAAAAAACTTTTGTTGAAAAACAAATTTTCTCAAATCTCTGTAAAATATTACGAACGCTCCAATTGTATTTCTTTGTTGTAGCAAAGGATGGTTTGCGACGCCTTTTATTTCCCCTTTTCACTATGAACCTGTACAAGAGCCAAATAGCCACAGCTTCTACCGCCGACAGATTCATTTGGAGACTGAGCTACCGCGGCGGAACCCGCGAGAGTCAACGCACGGCCCGCGCTCCCGCGTCCGCTAACCGCCACGGTGCGCTTGCTCGTGCGTTAGATGGATAACGCACTCACATTCAGAAGGAGGTTTGCGTACATAAAAATGGATTTTAATACGGAAAAGTATATTTTTGAAATAGAAAACCGCCCAGCATTGTGGGACATGAAATCTATGGAGTACAGTGATCGCAATTTAAAAATAAAAATGTGGAAAGAAATAGTTGATATCTTTGGAGGAATGTTTGAAGTCACTCGAGTTATTTCTCCTTTAATTTTGTTTAGCAATTTATCGAAAAAAACTGTAGACATTCTCGTTTAGTTAAAAAAACTTTTTTAACTGTAAATAGTTGCGGATATTTTATACAAACCGTGTGATAGAGTTCGTATAAAATATCCGCAGCTATTTACAGTTAAATATGTCTAACGACCGTAATAACAACCTTAACTCTTTAAAAAAAAAACTTTTGTTGAAAATCAAATTTTCTCAGATGTGTGTGATTATATCAAACATAAGTAGTGAACGGAAATGGATAAGATTTTTCTCCAGTTTCTATTTATTCAGGAATGCTCTCACCTTGGTCCCTCGTTTTTTCTGTTTTCATAAACGATTTTACAAATATATTAAAATCTATTATAAACTTAACCTGAAAGAAATTCATCTCCTACAAACAGATGAACTATTTAATTTAAAATAAATAAAATGGCAATCAACGTTATCAAATATTCTCTTTAAATTTCACAAAAAATTAAAAACAAAATAGAAATTGTTTATACAATGAATATCATTCCACTCACTAAAGTCAACTCAATAATGGATCTAAACATAATGCTAAACGATTAGTTCACTTCAAGAGACCACTTAAATAATATTAAAATATAAACAAAGCTCTTATTTTGTTCGAATTTATAACAAGAATTACTCACGACTTTAAAAATCCTCAAAGCTTAAGATTCTCTATACATTGTGATATTTAGTATTAGAGAGTATTCTGCAATATTCAACAGTTGTTTGGATACCTTATGATCAAACAAATAACTTTAGAAACAGTTTCTACTATATCCAAGAGTCCCAGTCAACACAGAAATTGGAAATCTTCCCAGCTATGAGAATCGTCTTGCCTTTCATTAAATGCACAAACTAGAAAATATCTTAAAAAGTTACTCAGTGGAGCTATTGATTTTCTTTCTTTATCTGACATTAATTTTTTAATTAAATCTCGTATAAGAGACCTGGAATTTCTCGGAAGACGTCAGCATCCTAATGATGAGGTTATGTTTATTTCATCACAAAAATTTGTCATACATATAATATGTATTGTGCTGAATTAAACATTTTTGATGGTATTCTTGCAGATAAACCATCATTTAAAAGACACTCCTACACAATATCCATTTTTTTGGCATACTCCTGTAAAACATACGATCAATTCGTTATTTATGATAATTCTCTCCAGCATAAAACCGCAACAATAACTGAAAAATTGTTACAAATTTTATTTTATTCGCTAACTGCATTGTACACGCCCAATCATTGTGCAATCACACAATCGCATTACAGTGAACATAACATAACAAGTCATAACACTATCGTAAGATCGAGAACGGCCTAAAGCAATCTTGTAATGTGTGACCAGTCATGAATTGCAAAGTCATAAATAAAGAAAATAATCGAGCGAAGAACCTTATTGGCGATTAAATCAGAGCGATTAACGGGAGCGAGTTTTTGATGGAATTTTTTGGTGAATGTTAAATAAGTGTTATCCAGCAATTATTAAGTGTTAATTTACTAGTGATGTAATGCAAAATATAATTTAAAGAAAAACGTTAGTTCGTTTTAAGTGACTTTGTACATTGAATAGTTAAATAACCACTAATTAATAAATCGCTAATTAATTTCCAGTGTTGTCATTCGTTCCTCCTCTACGAGACGTGACAATATAAAATACACTGATTTGTGTCACTTACAGTTTCTGAAACCAAATATTCAAATACTTCAAAATGTATATAATTTTTTATGACACCGTATATCAAATGAATACAAAATCAAGATGTATATTATAGATGTCTCACAGAGACGAAACTGTAGTTTTTTATGGGAAAGTAGGTATAGAAGTCTTTTGGGCGTATATAGGACTTATGACCTATCGTATAGTTGGCTTAAGTGATCACTTTACACAATGTAACATTCGCCATTTCCACGATGATAGAATATACCATGCCTTCTAATTTTTGTTGTTTTAGTTGTAAATATTTGAATTACATGCCACACTTCATATATGCATTGTAACAACCTTTCCATGCGGCCTGTACAAAGCCATTTTCACTCTCCTAAATCCCCACAGATGTCGTTAATGTGAGATTAATGAGAAAATCTACAATTGATTTTAGGAATTTTTGAAAGCAATATACTTTTCTGTGTAATAAAATTAATCCGAATTACTAACATTACACTAGGATACGCCAGAAAATAATATTTCATTTTAATTGAACAAAATCAAGAACTTGAAATGCCAAATTGTTATCCCAAACCTTTATCTTAAATAATTCCGATGTTCCAATATAACCGAAATGTTTACTTAATGCTAGTTATGCTTCAATTTGGCAAATGGAAATCATTTATTTAATAATGCTGTGTTCGTGATTATCTTAAGTGGTTAAATCTCTTGCAGTATGAGTAAAGAGTTGAAACGGTATTGAAAGATGAAGGGTTGAGCCTATTATATATGAAGTGATGAAATTAAGGTTCTATTTAGTATCATTTCAGGATCTATTTTCGAGTAGTTTTTTGGTCTTGTGGTTAGGACTCGCCTCGTGATCCAAAGGTTGCGGGTTCAAATCTCACTCAGACCAGCAAGTAAGTCCTTTTTTCATAGCACAAGCGTTTAGCTTAGTTTGGAAATAGTAAATGGAAAAGTAAATAGTAAAAAGTAAATAGAAAAAAATGGAAATAGAAAAGAATATTGATGTGACACGTATTCCGTGTTTACATCTCTATTTAAAAAAATAAATAAATCATACTTTTATTTTTTTGGTATAATGTTCCATTTTTCGTCTTTTTAATGAAATGAAATTCAATAGATATGCCATTAAAAATATAATTCACTGAAAACTAATTTATTATTATGTTTACATTTATGTTTAGGTAAACAACTATATACTTGTGATATATTATTAATGTAAGAGGAATAATTGCTTATTCTATTTGTAAACAAAATTCTTTTATATTACAAAATACACTTATTAATATTACAAAAGAAAATATACGCTCCTAAGTAGAGCTAATTGTGCGACTGTATCCTTACTTATTTAAGACACTAATGTATCTGTTCACAAAAAGTAATTTAATCATATTTAAAACATTACAGTTATCATCATTAACTATCTAATTTCACAAATATAAATTGCAGATTAATTAAGCAAAAAATAAAATAATGCAGTTATCGAGGATTAGGTACTAACAACTTAAATTCGAAATTTTATAGGAAATTATATATAAAACAAGCCTTTACCCGTCAAATATGACGGTATTTTTATATACATTAATTATTTTCTTTTTTATATCCGACACCCATGAATAACAGTAAAAACGACTTTTATCAAAATATTTGAACATTTTTAAAAATATTTTCCCTGCTGGCGATTGGGCGGAACATGAAATGGTTCTAGTGTTTGCTAAGTCCTTTATGTACTGTTTTTTTGTAACATCACTATCGTTGCTGCCTTCGGGTTTACTGGCCTGGGGTTCAAACCCCATCTCCAACTGTTTAATTTTGTTGTTTACGCCGTAAATTTGAATAAAATTATGGACGTTACACGAAGTTACGGGCTTAGATCTACGTACGGACGAACGGACGAAAAGGCGGATAGACGGACAGACAACGAAATTGTTATGTTCGATGAAAACGTTTTCAACTGATAATAAACCTTAATCTTCATCTTCTACTTACTTTCTTCATTTAAAATTTACGTATAGGTAAATCTACAGAAAATAATTCAGGTTTCATACAATAACGTAAGTCTGGCGGTCGCTGGTTCTTGGTCTTTTTAATTAAATCTTAATAAACTTCAACAGATTTTAATAATTAATAAATACTTTTCTTATTTTAATTTTACTAAAGAAATCTAAATAATTTAAGGTTCTGAGTTCTAAGTAACGCTATCTATTAATTTTCTTTTAAGAATTAATGCAGACTATTATTTCACCCGCGTAGGTAAATTTAATAAAGGCACTAAAATAAAATAAAATACTTTGAGGATGAAAGAATATTTGATTTCCGAGAAGTAGGAAGAATAAAAATAGGTACCTATAACATGAATTAAAAAATCATTATTCATGTTAAAAAATATATAAAATGAATTATTTTGATAAATTTGTATCAGTATGGATGCATATTTTATGTATATCTTCGTCAAATCATTCTTCATATCACTTCACAAATTAAAAAAATCTTCCTTTTTCAGAGTATGTTGTGTAGTTCTTACTTATCATAACACCAACTCCCTGCGGGCTAGGCATAGAGGATAGAGTGTCACACTCTTCTCTTTTTGCCTCATCCACATTTATACATCTTCGCATACAAGCTTAACGATTGTTGAGGCTCCTAATAGACCATCCTCTAGTATCTCGGTAATTTGATCATGCCATGTCTTCCGCAAACGTTCTCTCTCTCCTGTACGGTCAACACTTGTTTCATATACCATTCTTTCCTAATTCATTTGCTTGACATGCCTAAATCATCTGATGAACCTTTTTTACATTATATTCACTATGCTAATAAGATCAGCGTCACATTCTTTCCTAACATCTTCATTCTGTATTCTATTATAAATGGATTTGCTACACATACATCTAAGTGATCTCATCTCTACCGCATTCAGTTTACTATCGTACCTCGTCTACCAGCTCCAGGATTTCCTTCTGTTCATTCGTTTTGTTAGTTGAATCCCATTTTGTATCGCTAGTCTTGTCTCATCAGGTATACATATTTATTCAAAACATCGTTTATCTTATTCCCATCTTTCAATAAATTTCTCAGTCTTTCCTCTTCTGTCAAAAATATTTTCTAAATACTCAAATACATCTACTTGCTCCTAACCTTCAGTGCTTTCTAGTATTTCACACGTGGTCTTACTTTCATCTCTCTCGAATACCGTAATTTTTACTTCATATTCATTCGTAAAGGTCACCTTCCGTGCATACATTATACATTCTGCTTACTCGTCTTCATAATTATTGCTCGCTATTCGACATACTTCTGTATCATCTGCGTACAGTTAACAGCATACAATCATTCTCACTCCTATATTCACAATTATCCATACAGGTATAAATTGAACAGCCATGGAGACATTACGCACCCCTTTTGTCACCTTTTGTAATATCAACACATGGTGTGCATGATCTGTTGATTCTTACACACGCAGTACTTCCATCGTCTAGGGATGCAATGGCGTGTATAAGTTTACTATTCGCCGTGTTAATATAGAGTATTGGGTAGTTCTGCCTATAATATTTTAATAAATATATAATTTATTATAAATATTTAAAGCATAAAATTTGTGGTTAGACATTATAACAGAGTGTTTGTGAAATTAGTATAAACCACTATCAGATTTTAGGTCTACCGGTTTCGAGACGTACCCATCTCTTCGTCAGGACCAACACTGCACTTCTATGTTCACAACACTATCAAAGTATTGTTAACTTATCACTAATATTTATCACATGCGTGTTAATCTTGTCGAAGACAAGCATATCCTTAAGTACATATTTAATTCTTAATTATAATATTTAATTTTGTAATAATTAATAACTTATAAAACGCAAGACGATGTAATCTTTTTTTACATGAGTTTTGAAAGGCTTTATTACACTTTTCCAAAGCGCTAAATATAACGTATAATAACATTTAAATTAATATCTTCTAGGATTTGATTTTTTTATATCCTTTAATATAAATTTGATATCTAATTTTGTTAGAATTTTTACTTAAAATCTAGTCAAACCGATTCGTTAAAATTGATTTCTTGTAGTGTGTTAAGAAAAAATACTTTATTTTTAAGTGCCATATCAAATGTCACTGATGATGATAAGAAATGTTTGGGTCGGAAGGTACGCCATTTTTATTGGCAACATTCTAAGATCTGAGTAGCGGCAAAGGTCAGGGGTCAGTTACTGGGATCATTAATTAAACGGTTAATATTAAAAGAAAATTATATTAATTATTATTTGCGGCATGTCACACTGCGAAATGCACTGTTGGAAATGTAAATGATTTGAATACTTATTTAAGAGTAAATATATTTTTTGAAATTGTAAAGTGTAACGTTATTCATTTCAAATATCTTAATGTAAAGATAATAAATCACTTTCATCATCATCATCATTCTTGGCACTACAACCCTTGGTGGATCTTGGCCTCCTCGATAATAAATCACTTTACCTTACATTATTTAATAAGATGTAAAAGAGTTTTATTATTTATTTATTCAATTTTTGTAAACATATTATAGCAATGTAAGGTTTGTTGAAAGATTTTTTTTTTTATTTGAAGTATTGTAATATATTTTCGGTGTACAATATTAAAGTAATAAAAATGGCAAGAAAAAAATAGTCAATATCATCACGATCTAATGGGTTGCTTTGACAGTGCGATAATAAACAAATCCGTTTTAAGTATCATAAAATATTTATACTTAGTACTCTAATGTCACTCAAGGATCATTTATTATTGTCAATAATGACCTATTGACTGTCTGACTGACTATTGATGGTCTGTTTGTTAAAAAATAAAATAAAAATATTCACAGTAGTTTCTTGTGCGTAAGCCCACATTAAATGTATATTCACTAAATATGGGTTCTTACGAAAAAATATCAAGGAAGCATACTGCCAATATGAGTAATCTTAGAAAAAATGCAGGAATAACATTATGGGACTAGGGGAGAAGCAACGAGATACGGAAGGTTCTGAGAATATAGAGCCCCTACTTCTAAATAAATAAAGACCTCAATCAAAGTTGTTTGTACATGTCTTTCGAATGCCAAAAGAGCGACTATCAATTTGATCTTCTTGGTAATTCTGGAAGGAAGGCGGCCAGAGGATTGTATAAGACTGCTGGAATAAACGGTAACAATGACTATGAATAAAGTCATGGTCCTGATTGGAAAGCAAGGACTGAAATGGCGTAAAAAAGAGGAAAATGATTCGTCTCTAATTTTCGGGCCCTAAGCTTTTATAGAATAATCGGAAGAAAAATTATGATTAAATATAGTGGTTCCATAAAACTGACATTAAATAAATATACAAAATTTATAGTTATTATTTTTTATAACGACTAGCTTTATTTATTTACCTAACAGGTTTCAAAAGCTATGATTTTCTTCATGTAGGTGCTAAAAAAATATTCTTTAATAAAAAACTTAATATCAAAGGTCTTTAAAAATTTGATTTAAATTTAATTATCTCAATGGATTTCTTAAAAATATTAAAATTTAACAGATATATTCAAACAATAAACTGTATCTTGAGGAAACAGGTAACTGTATATTTAACACTTGGAAATAAATTAAGCAGGAGTACAATTATTTTATTGAATTAACACGTAATATTTAAAATAAACTGTTAAGACTTTCTCAAACACAGTTAACTAATGGCCGATACAGGACGTTGCCGTGACAAAGAATTCAATGTTCCCTAATTAGATTTACTTGAAGTTGGCCGAGGAACGAATTCGGATAATCCAATTTGGCCGTTAGCATGAAAAGGTTTTTGGGTTGGGCCGAGAGGAAAACGGGTCGGGATTCTAATTATGAAGAAAAAAGCTTGCGTTGAAAAAAGCTTTAGAACCGGAATACAATTAACAGTACAAATGTATCGCGTGTGCTAAAAAGAAATCCCTCGCTGTTCCCTTTCTTTGTGTTAAAGTTGTGCTTTGTTTTAGAATGAATATGAAGTTATGACGTTAAAACAATAGATGGCACCCCAAAGTCAAGGACTATGGTCACTAAAAATAATCTAATACAAAATGTAGCTAAAAATTAAAAAAAAAATTTTTGCAGAAGTAATCTACAAATTTTGTGGGTTTTAAATTTTTATTTTATCTAGTGCTTTAATAAAATTTGTTATGTAAATGGCGTCACAAATAACTATTTAAACATTTTTTATAATTTTTAAATACATTTAAATTGTTTCTTGTTTTTTTTATCTGTGCCAGTACAGAGATTGATTCCACCTCCAAACCATAGTCACCCGTGGCTTATGTATTTTTAAAAAAATTATAAATTTTCTAGTTTAACTTATCTAGAACATTTTATAAAATATTTTGAAAGTCTAAAAAAATCACAAAAATCTTTCAAAAAATCAAAAAAAAAGTCTAAAAAATCACCCACCCGTGGCTTATGCATTTTAAAAAAATATATAAATTTTCTAGTTTAACTTTTCTAGAACATTATATAAAATATCCATAAAGTCTAAAAAAATCACAAAAATCTTTGATAAAGGAGAAGCCAGTGACATACCCGCTTCTCGTACCGAGGGTTCCGGGTTCGATTTCCGATGAGGTCGTAATTAATCTATGTGATTTACTGTAACCTAGGTGTTTTTTTTCGCTTCTGTGATTAGGTCGCTTTGCCTGTTGAAGTGTAAATAAAATAAAGTAAAGTTAAGTAAAAAATGATGTATTTATTTTGCTTAAATTATAAAATATAGATTAAGATGAATTTAATTTCGTAGTGGGAGAATACAGAGTAAATCTAAGATTTCTTATTTTGAGCGCTAATCACAGTTGAAAAATAGTGAAAAATGTAGATGTAACGTTTATTGCGTGAACGAATTGGTATGTATTTATAAAATGTCATTTTATTCATACTATATCAAAAAACATTTCATCAGTACTCGATAAAATATTTATATCCATGAAGCTTTAAAGTGGGATAATCCGATTAAAAGTTAATCGTATCCAGTTTTTGCATCTGTTCCTTGTGGAATGCAAATTGATGCGAAGGACAGAAAGTGTTGGAATGGATAAAGTGGAATGAAAAGGGTGAGGTATGTTTTTTTCGAGAGTTTTAAACTAAAGATTTCAGTTTAAAATATCTTTGCATTTGAAATATAAACAATTTTTTTTAATGAATGACGAATAATTACAAAATATAAAACGCGTAATAGAGCATTGGTTTTCCTTCTGTCCAATTATTTTACTGTTTTATTTTGGCCATGTAGTTTTTTTGTTGTATCCTAGTCAAAAGTTGATACAGTGAACTCCGACAGCGGCTGCAACGCTCTGCCGTACAAATACTATGTTTCTTTTTTTAATGTGATTTCGGATAAGGGGTCTCCTGTGTCAGGGTGGGATCATTTTTATCCGAGAGTATGTGAGACAGCAAGAGGGGCGATTGACAATGAATGAAGTAAGGAAACAATAAACGACAATTAAGTCTACAAATTATAAGGTTTATAGGAAAATATGACAAATAAATAAATTCCCAATTCAAATACATTTTAATGACATAGATATTTTACGTCATAAACTATAATTTACTTTAATCATACATTGTAAATAAGAAACATTAGAGTCAGCAAATTTTGCCTCTTAATCATTTTGTCCTATGGTGTAAAATTTCAGAGATCTGGAATTGATAACAATTCTAAATGCACCTAAGACCATTTTAATAAATCTATGATTACATTATTTGTTTACAATTGATAATTATGATATGATAAATCATAATTTCACAAAAGCGTGCTGCCTCTCTAAAGCATATAATATTGGAGTCGATAATAGAATCTAGAAAATATAATAAATCGTTTAATTATTTATAAACATAATAGTAATAATAAAGTCGGATAATCTCTTATCTATTTAGTGTATAATATTGTTTGAATTGTATAATATAATTTAAAAATATATATTATACTGTTTCTACTTGATAATTAAGATTGAAATATTAAGATTATGTAGATCTGAAACGTTTAGGTAGGAAAAAAGGATTTCGATGAAAAAAGCATGTTTGAATCTCTCATCTTGGATGACATTTTTCATCACCTCGAAGCCTCATCGAGCCAAGTCAGCATGGCTTTGATAGGGGTAGATCGACTCTGACGAATTCATTTCTGTATGAAGATCAGATACTGAAAGCCCTTGCTGAGAAATATCAGGTGGACTCCGTCTACACTGATTTCAGCAAGGCCTTTGATAAAGTACCTCATGATTTACTACTTTATAGGATGAAGGCTTTAGGAATTAAGGGAACTCTGCACGATTGGTTCACTAGCTACTTGTGCTCGCGAAGAATGATAGTGCGATTGGGTGATATTAAAATGGGTGGATTTATTGCATCTACCACTATTGCAGTGGCGTACCACAAGGAAGCCACCTGGGATCTATTCTGTTTCTTCTCTTCATTAATGATATAGTACTATGTTTAACTAGTGTTCAATTCTTACTTTTTGCTGACGATTTAAAACTGTTTAAAAGAATACAATGTGTTGATGATTGTTTGGTATTGCAGAATAATTTAAATGCACTTATCAACTAGTGTAATGTCAACAAACTCTATTTGAATACTCAAAAATGCCAAGTAATAACCTTTTTTTAAATAAAAAATTCCCTTAATTATATGTATACATTAAATGACATTTCTCTTGAACGTGTCAAAATTGCAAGAGATCTAAGTGTGATATTTGATGAGAAACTCCCATTTATTCCACATACTTACAACATCACTTATAATGCGTTGAAGATGCTAGAATTTATTTTGAGGCTTAAAAAAGACTTTAAAACCATAAATTTTATTAAATAAATTATTATATACGTCTACGAATATATACGAGTATGAACTCAATTAGAATTTAATTCTCCTGTTTGGTCTCCAAATTATACTGTTCACTCCAATAATATTGAATGAGTGCGGCACAAATTTTTGAGAATTGTTAATTTTAAATTACATATACCAATAATGTACATAAATTATAATTTTCTATTGTTTTTGTGGTGGCCAAAGACACATACACATACACGTGTAAGGAGGTATCGCAAACGCCGACACCCAAGCACGGCAGGCTGTCGTCCTCAATTCAAAGGTTAAGTCAAGAACGCTGAAGACGGCAAACGGACAACAATGTAAGCCGGACCAATGACCGACTACAAAGGCAAAAGTATTTGGGGACACGAAAAGCGGCGGACGTCACCTCTGCCTCGTATACAAAATATTACACGCGACGCCGAGTGAATGAAGTCAAAACAACTCTGGCTTTCTTTGTTAGGAATAGGTATATAAGCCCTCGTCAGCAGAACAGAACACTCCTTCGGGGCTTTTCAGATACGGCGGAAGAGCTCTTTGTTATACATCTCACTTCACAGCGCTCGCTCATACAGCGGAAGCTCTCGCCATTTTTCGATTCATTATTGTGTAAGTGTATTCACTGTACTTATAACATTTGTCAATACTATACTCCAATAAATTCTATTCAAACACCGCTAGTTTCAAATCTTCGACTCTACAAACGGAGTGGTGACCCTTGAGTTCAAACCCATCTTAAACCGGAGGGCTCATCCACCTCCAAATCTCTAATTAAACTAAATAGGTTATCCGATAGAAGGGAAATTGCTGACCTCATATTACTATATAAAATCGTAAATAATTATTACAATAGCTGATTTTGTATCACATTCCTCCCAGGAGCACTAGACAAAGTATATCGTTTCATTGTGACAATGTTAGTGTAAATTATCTTTATAGTTCACTTATTAGAAGGCTCCATAGGTTAGGAAACGAGTATGGTTACCTATCGGATATTTTTTTAGAAAACAATAGCCGCCTACAAGAAAGCTCTTCTAGACGAAGTCGGTCGTTTATAATTGTTGATGTTGTATCTATCTTTTGTTTTCGCTTTTTGAATTTCATATTTTATTTTATTTTGTTGTAATGTTCTTGCTTTTTCAGTTCCAGATTTGATTCGTTTGAATTACTTATAATTTTATTTCATTTTGCTGTAATTTTGTTTATCTCTTGAATTTTATTTGCTTTTAGTTATACTGTTTTTGAGTTATATATTCGTCACAAAATTTGTAAAACTGGGAAGACTTCGGTGGCTGGGCCATGTGGAGAGAATGTCTGAGCATTAGGCACCTAAGTCCCTGCTGAACCCAAGACCAATAGGGCAAAGGAGCTTAGGAAGGCCAAAATTAAGATGGAGTGACAACGTCCTCAAATACATCTCTGCCTTAGAGCTTCGGAATTGGAGAGAGCTGGCACTAGACCGAGATGAATGGAGGGAAATTATTGAGGAGGCTTAGACCCACCAAGGGTTGTTGTGCCAAGAGTGATGATGATGATTTAATTTGTTTATTATTTTTTCATTTTTTGTAACTAAGTAACTATCATTTGTTTAGTCTATTGTTAATCATATCTCTTTTCATATATCTTTGTATATCACTTTTTATATTTTTAAGTACATTTTTTTTAATGGTACGTTGTACTGTATAAAGTGTGTATGTATATAAAAAAATGATAGTATAAGTAGAAATGTTACAAAATGTTCGGCGGGGAAAGGGATTTGTTACCGCTTGGAATCTCCCGTCGTTTTCGTTTTTGCCGATCCATCCCTCTCTGCATCCCTACTGAGATCGTGCTCCGTCGATTAACAGCTGTACTCCTCCATCGCCAGATGGCGACTTGTATCTTTAGTTATCAAAAAAGTATTTCAAAGTTCAGACTTAAAGCTCCCCACCTAAATATTTAGATATTATGTCTTACCTACGCGAAGCACTGACATAAATATAATATTTTATTAATTGTTTTATACTGATAAGTTCTCAAAATATATCATATTAAGATATTTTAATCATACAAACGAATTATCTTGTGATGCTTTCCGTCAGCATATGCAGCGTGTACACGAACATTTTTTCACAGGACATGGCTACGGGTAATAAATTAAAAAAACTGGAAATTAATTAATATTTTATTAATTAGTGATTAATTAAATAAATATTTTGACAAAATCACTGAACACGAATTAATCTGAAGCACTTATCTCTATTTCACACTTCTTCGTAATTTATTACTCATCTACACTTTATTATCGCTGGTTAACACTTTAAATTAAACTCCGTTCAATTATAGCACGTAAGTAGGTACATCGCTTTATATATCGTTCAGTATTCCATGACCGCCGCTGCATTCCTAATATCGCGCCGGTAGAAACGTCGAAATAAACTGTCATTGCCGTGACATGGGATGGCCTTTTATAGGAGACACGTTGGCTCTTCGAATCTTCGAGAATTTCTTTACATTTCTAGTATTTCCGTGAATATTTATGTCACTTTCAGACGTTTGTAGATATTTCCGAATATTATAGATAATTTTAGTTATAATATAAACGCGTACAACGTAAAAAGTTCATATCAAATTCTCACTGACAAATCACAATTAATGTGAGTTTAAAATAAATGTGTACGTATGTATACTTTTAAATTCTCACCATTTCGTATTTTAGGTATCATGTACATACATTGTACATAACATAAATAGCATGTATTCCTGAATCTGTTCGCAGCATTTTTTTTTTATTTCTATCTTCTGTCATAAATATATTTTTAGTGTCACAGTGATCCCCAGTCATAAAAATATTTTTCAAATTTGAAGCAAAATCATAAAATGTGATTGGGCGTTATCGCTTTCGTCGTAGTTTTATTTTCCGCTGTATCACGGTTGCTATTTTGGTAAAATCTCGTGACTAGATTGGTTCCATTTTTTATGTGAAGAACGGGAAATAAAAGGAAGAGGAGGGATGAGAGATGAAAAGAATTACTTCAGTCTTCAAAAAAACAGATTATATTGGCTTTAAAACTTTGAAAAAAACTCTGCCAATTGCAAGATAAAACACCTAGGTAGGTATATTTGTATTTTGCTAATTAAATATTCGCCCCTATGACGTTCTAGTGAAGCATTTTGGTAAATACAAAGCTTTATTGTTTATTATTTGTAAAAAGTTAACAAATCTTTTATATCTTATCTTATTTAATGTTCGCATCCAAGAATTATTACTTTAAAAAATTATTATATCGATTAGATTGCTCGCTAAACGCAGTTTTAATAATAAATAATAATAATAATAATAATTACCTGAAGCGCGGTATTAAGCTAAATTTAACTAGGTTGCTCCATTTTCGCGCGCATGTTAGTGCCTAGAAACTTCGGGCCGCTCTAGATGCACTAGAACCCTCCGAAATCCTCCGACTACTCAACGTTTCACTGGAGTCATATCACAGCGTCTTCAACAGGGTGTCCTCTCACCACGGGAGTCAAAGTATGGCGAGAGGGCACTTTTTTGAAGACGCGGTGATATAACTCCAGCAAGCTCGAGAATCCATATCTACACATCTATACAATTCGTATAAAATGTCCGTTTTTGTTTCAATGTCTTAAATATGTTTATCTACCGTCAAGTAAACATTAAATCTTGTTAATCTAGCTACCATATATCTTTTTTTTATTAATGCCTTGTAAAAATAAATATTCAAAAAATTGACAAATTTGAGTAAACATTCGAAGTGTGGTGAAAAAAAGTTTTATTAGTTATGAGAACATTTTGGCTTTTTAGAATAGGTTGCTAGTTGCTTGTGGTGTCCCATTATCGTAGACTTCGATGTAATTGCTGTTTCTTGGACTCCTGTATTCCTTGTACTCCCTGTGATTCTTAAGGCTGATCTTTTAGCAATATTTTTTCCTGCTCAAATCACTTTTCTCAAGTTTTAATCATCTTTTCCCACTATACGGTGAGCATTTTCACATTGATTATAATTAATTTTTTGATTAAATTCAGATGAAATTAGGCCAAGTAGAGAGATCTTCAAAACAAAAATTCGTATTTAATACTTCGGTTATTAGTGACAATATCAAAAAGACATGTATAAAATTTGATAACATTTGGCGTGTCTTGGAAGCAAAGTTGTTTGTAAAACAAATAATTTGTAAAACAAATAATTATGGTGGTATAAAGTGCTGTTATGCTAGAAATGTATGCGTCACTCTCATTTTGATTTATTACAGCTTTTTGATAGAAAAAAATTAACACGCAGCACGTCACAGAAATTGATCTATGAGCATAAAATAATGTATCATATGTATTAAATAAATTGATAATAATACTATAACGAGATGCCGGAATCCGGATTAATTGAGCAGTACCAAAGTCTCTCAAAATCTCAAGAATACTATTGGAGCATTGTCATAGGCACTGTTATTTTCAGTAATTGCAAGAAATGTAAAGAATTTTCGTAGAGAATCGCAAAACCAACGTGTTTGGTTTAAAGGCCTAGCGCGCACGCGGTAGTACGAATCATTGTTTTGAAGTTTTACGTGAGCGTCATTCCGGCGATAAAACAATATAGCAGGAGCGGTGTAGCCAGCGCGTTGTATACTGAATAACAGATATCAGGCAAAGTATTTACGTGCAAAAATCGAAACGAATAATCTTGAAAGTGATCTAAGCGATAGGAACAGCGTTAATAATTGCGAATTAAGAAATAGTGAAATAAAAAGAAAAAAAAAAAAAAAAGTGCATAAAATATTCTGGAAACATTTAGTGTCTAAAAACTGAACCGTATTCCTATTTGACTCGTATCTAGTGACTTTTTGCGTAATAAATAAAATTCAAATTATGTTTAAGTGTTTATTTGAAATTATTTTATATTACATTATTGGGGAAATCGGCATTAGCTTTGTGGAGATTATTCCTGAGAATCTTTAAAATGGACGGAATATTTATTTGATGTTTAATATTTACTTTCTTTGAGTTAAAATATGTAATATTTTATACTTTTTAAGTTTCGAGAGTGGTCGAAACTTTTATCGACAGTTTAAGAAGCTACGTTAAAATAAAAAAATTCTGGCTTAGGCGGAAATACCTTTAATTAATTTGGTACTGACAAAATGACCTAGACTTTGGTACTTACGTAAGGCGAAAGGAATTTTGAGAGGAGGGCACAATTTTTAACAGGGTCAAACCCAGACGAAGTCCAAGATATTAAATAAATAAATAAAGATAAGCAAGTGCCCAACAGACTGAAATACAAAGACGACGTTAAGGGATGTATGGTGTTCTATTCTGACTGCCAATCACACGATCCCGCTAGAGAATAAGAAGACGATACACAAAAAGTTATGTAATTATTTCACGAGTTCTAAATTGTATTTTGAGCCGACGAAAACGACATTTGAAAATTGTTGAAATACTTTATGTGATGATATATTCTTAACTAGTCGGGTTTAACAAAGTTATAATAAAATAATTTCATCACGATTAGTAAAAACCACAAAGCTGCCCCAAAAAAATAAACAAAACCATTTATCATTTTTGGCGACCAGTTTTGTAAGCTCCAGTAATAAATAATGCGTGATGATGGCGTAAACAGGCGTTAAACGATCGAGTGAACAAATAATTGTATTTTTAATGAAAATACTTTTTATTGCATATGTAGGGTTGCATTTTTTAGAACAGAACAACACAAGTTGTTTTGTGACATTTTAAATAAATTAGATGAATTAAAAATAAAGATAAGTGTAGAAAAAATCTCTCGATGAAAAAATATTTGGTTGTCTTCGGAATATGAACCCGGAACTTTTTCTCACAGGGGGTATTTCGCCACAGTGACCATTTGTGATAAGGAAAAATTTGTGACTTTTTTTAGTTAATTTGTACCATTACGTTTAAAGTAAATGCACACCGCATCACTCGCAGAAGGATGTTGATTTGAAGACAATGGGGAATGGTAGAAGATCGGCAAGTAAGAGACTATTCACCAACTCGATTGGTCTATCAGATCAAAGATGGAATATTCTATTCGAACGACTATTCGAGTTGCATGCTACAGAGAACAGTAGAGGAATATCGACATTAACAAGGAAATTAACCGAAAAAATAATTACCTTTTGCGCTTGCATTTCCGTCGATGACAATATGTTGCCATAGCAAATTCCTTTGCAATTCTTTTGGCATATGTCATCACAAAATATAAATATTTTTTTTTTTCGAAAAATAATTCTTGTACCTATTATCGCAAGTATTAACACAAGTCACCAGTTGTACTTATACAATTATTGCTGTTATTCGGATGAAAAACTTATCAAATTTTTATCATGCAGTTCCAGTTGCGTGTATAATAAATCAATTTATTTGATTTGTTGGTTTGCTTTTGTGTTTATTTTATGCATTATTTTTGTGCTCTTGGATTCTTCTATTTTTGTACATATAATCTATTTTGCTTTATTTACACTTTACGCAATGCAAAGTATGCATTTATCGACACACAGATTTAACGTAATGAGCATTAATAAAATATTTCATGAGCATTTTCTTATTGTGAAATATTTTTTTCTGTATGTCTTTAAATTGTTAGTGTTATTATATGAAATAAAAAATGTTAAAAAGCTGATTGGCTTTTAGTTGCCTCGCTAGTGCATAATATATGCAAATTTTAAAGCCAATAAAAATTAATAAATAATATTTCTGACCCTCTTGAACATGCCGTAGGGATACTTGGGTGACAACATCCAACAATAATAAAAAAAATCGGTGCGCATACTTACGTAAGCGCGTTAAAAGTAATACTTCGTTGGCATACATAAAAAAAAATGTTACCATGTTTTTTAACTTGAATTGGAAAAAATCTGACAGAATGCGCAATGCGCATACTTATTCTATAAAGCTGTGTTTCTACTCAAGGTATATATAACAGTTCTATATCAATGTAAAACTAATCTAAAATACGCATTAAATACAGTATCTAAATTACATTCGCTTGTATAAAAAGAATAAAATGAACATATAATTTAGTCACCAAATAATATATTCTTCATTTTATCATAATCCCAATTACAATAACTTCGATGTCTATCTGACTATCTGTCTGTCCCCGTAACTTCATGTAAAGTCCGTAATTTATTTTATAAAAACATTTTTCTTTCTCTTCCTTATTTTTTTTTATTTTTTTCATTTTCATTTTATTTTTATTTTATTTTATTTTAGGAATAAATAAATACTAATTCTTTAGGAACCAATATATAAAAGTAGTCATTTTTGACGGGTTATATTATTATAAAACTAGTTATACTAATACAACTTCATCATTAAATAATTAACAGCGCCCGGAGTATACTCAATTTTCCTGACACCATTTCAAATCGACTTGAAGTAATGATGATTTAAATTGTTATTTGTTAAATATCACTCGGAAAATCGTCATCTTAACTTTGACCGACGAGTCGTATCTTCATGGTGTGATAATATTCCGTTGCTCGATGCGCTCACAAAATTTCACTCTAATCGCGCGATGAGAAGTCAAACTTCATAAATAGTATTTAGAAATGTATTATTAATAAATAAATTTTATAATATTTTATTATAATTATTCTGCGAACCAATGAAAATATAAATTTCCCTGAAAACATAAAATCTTATAATAATAATAATATTTCCTTAGGCTTCGATAAAGCATCCTTCTTGTTATTTCTACCTACACACATTGCTGATAACGTAGCGTTAGCCCAATTGTAATAGCACGTAACTCATTTTTTTTTTACAAAATCAACAATTTGCTTGTTTCTTGTAGTGCTCGTTGGAATATATCCGCCTCATTCTATATAAAATATCTAACTAATCTAAGAGAGTTTGATAGTTGTTAGGTTTTTACCGTTCTTATATTATGTTTATCATGAAACAAAGTGAAATTAAATGATATGCAACGAAATGTTATTTTTTATTGTTAAGACACTAAAAACGGAGCGAAATGAATATTTGATGTCTTGAGGTTCTTAACAATATTTTTGTATACTTACATGATATAAGAACACAAATACTGGATATGTTCACAGAGGGATAATTATTTAATTTATATATTTTCGTGCGTATTCTAATGTACCTGTGTGTTAAATAATTCAGAAGAATATCACAAATACATTAAACAGAATGTTGCTGAATAAGCCAAATTAAAAATAAAGATAGTATAAATAGGTTATAATTTGGAACACATATTCAACATTCAAAAATTTGATAATATGTGGATGTTCTTACGGTGGAATTGGTTAACGTTGCATTATGTAGAGTAATCACGAAAGCCAGCTCATACAGGTTGTAAGCCCCGAATCATCGTATGAAATTGTTTTTCATTTACATAGCTTCGATCTGTGAGGCTTTTATAATTTGTCTTATTTTTTTGATTCATTAGTAAATATTAGGTGTACCATAAGTAATCAATTATTTAAGTGGCAACAAAAAAAGAATTTAACTACATTTAATTTTATTTTTTATCGATTTAATTTCCATCGTTATCTAGGACCTTTAGCCATCTTGTTGGTAGACTTTTAAGAAAAATATGCTTCTAGGTATTTTTAAAGCGTCATTATCAAACCCTACCGGGCGCCCATTTCGATCGCTATTATACAAGTCAAAATCGCCATCGGAAAATTTTTCTCAACCAACGTTGGCACTTATTTACTTTCAATACGTCTCCATACATATCACAAATTTTCTTTATTGCAACCGTTGCATTAACACCCGATCAAAAATGAAACAGCATGCAATGACGTAAATGTTCTTCAGTTAGTTGATTGTCCGCCATTTTACAACAGAGTAATAAAATTTTTTTAATTTAATTGTCACAAGTCACAAGACCACGGATTATAATATTGCGTATAAAACACGTCTTTACACGTTCACTTTACTGAGTTTGATTGAAGCAAATATTCCCACCAAAAATAATTGATTACTTATGGCTACACCAATTATTAAAGATATCATTTTTTCTTTTTCCCGTAAAGTTGAAAAATCTGACCTACAAGCTATTAGAATTCAGGCAACAAAAAATTATATTATTTCACTGAACTAATTTTATGGATGTACATATGATGTATCTTATTTTGGATAAATTACAGTGCCCCAAATGATTTATTAATATATAATTTAACCATGACCTAAGGCGTTATAAACATCCTGGATTTATAATTCATTCATCGAATATAACGAGCAGCTTAGATAGTCTTGTGTATATAAATAAACTCAAGGGAAACACAACTTGATATATTTTGTTAAGAGACTGTGGTTAAATCCTGAAACTGCCGGAAGTTGAGTGTCTCTTTTCCTAAAACTAATTCTCCGGCTAATTAATTAAATAGTGTTACCCGCATAAAAAAACATTTACAGCGCGAGATAAATAATTACCGAACCTTTAAGGATGCTGCCTTTATGTAGTTATTTGAAGCCTTTTAAGAAGTGCCATTGAAATACTTTTGAGGCTTTTTGCTAATGTCTTCTGTTGCCACTTTCTTCAATATATGCTTCGTACAATTAAAAATCAATTTTGTGCCTACTGTAGATTAAAAATGTTTTTTATTTATTATCACAAATGCTTATCATTTATTTACTTAAAGATCATAGTTTTTCTAGTATATCGTAAACTAACAGAAATGGCTTTAGATTTTATTTAAAAGACTAATCCAAATGTTGATTCAAACATCTTAAAGTAGGTATTTTGAAATTTTCTCTAATTTAATATGTCCTGAAATCCTTTTTATACAAAATTTCACATTATTTTGTTATACTTGTTCTAACGTGATACAACGAAGTAATTAACTCACAATTTTCATTGCCAAAAATTTAATATTTTCATAACTCAGCATAAAATTTGAAATGTAAAATTAGAATTTTACGTTTCAAATTGACGTTCAATTTTACGTTTTAAAAAGACAAAGAAACTATAAATAGTTTCTTTGTCTTAAGTGTATAGAAATCTACTCTAGATAAAGGCTGTCTTTTAACGATTGCCATTCTTATTTATATTCTTTTCTATATAGGATGACCATTTTTGCTTGCCGCAATCTTCTCGTAAATATCGTAACAGTTCTTATCTCTTCATATAAAATACTTTTAGGAATATAGATTCCTCTACTTAAGCGAAACTTTATGTAAGCTCTTTTTATTTATTTTTTTTTATTTCAAAAAATTAATTCCTTGTTTACAACATATATAGGCATAATTTAACAATAAAAATATAAGATAAGATTACACAATATAAGGTTAAAAAAAAAATTGTTGGGAAAAAAAAGTCATCAATATAATACTTTTTTGTTTTGTTTTTTGTTAGACATTTAGTTCTCATCAGTGAGTGGTTGATATAAATTAACCTTGGTCTACAGTGTTCAGTTAATGTTAAGGTGGAACAGTCTCGGGTGTTCTGTGTGTGTGTCGGTCTGCAGCCGGCTCTGGGTGCTCGCGCACGAGCGCTGTCTCATAAGAAGATGAAATTTCACTCCCATTTCAACTCAAACTATTGCCGTTTTAGTATTTTTATTTATTTCTTTACTTCATTTCTAATCACTATTTAATATACACAAACATTCATTTAATTTTCTTATATAGGTGTATACCTAAATATACTTTTTAACTGTGCTATTATATATACATTCTGTTACTATCCATGGATATGATTTTTTATATATATTACTTTACTTTCATTATTGTTTTTGTATTATACTATATATACTGTTCTTATTATCCACATTTTATATTTAATACTCAATTAATTAATTAATTAATCTTATAGTTATATAGTACTTTGTTTTATATCTTTATTATTTTTTGTTCTAACAATATTGTTCAGCTGCTAATCTTGGCAGAGGTTCTTTATAGTGAGATGAGCGGCTCCATTTCCTATGTCATGTAACAAGATGAAGATAAATAAATAAATAAAAAAAATAAAAAAAAATTATGAAGTCCTTTTTTTCACGTATGGCTGAGTAACATGGATACATAAAAAAACATAACGGAAACATGCAAATATGCGTAGCACGATGTATGTTGGGCGTCACACTAAGAGGTGAGAAAAGTTGTGTGTAGATAAGAGCATACAAGAGTTATTCGTATGATTGAATGCGACAGTGAACACCTGTCCTTCGTTTGTTTTTTAAGAAAATTTTTGCTTGCTCCAATTATTTTAAATATTCGAGGTTACATTTCTGTAAGTGTAAGTTTTAATTCGTTTCACGAAACTCAATAAAATAATCAACAATGATCAGTGTAGATTTTTCTGTGTCATTAACATAAAATTTTGGCAAATTTTCAAAGGAAGCAAACACTTGGTGGTGATATATTATAATTAAATAAATAAATAATAACTTTGTTACGCACCACTTATATTTATTAAAAATCCAACCAGGTTTCGCTACTACCGTAGCTTCTTCAGGGATCTTAACTGTCTAAACATACAAAAGTTATGCGCTTATATACTAGTGTGAAAGGTGGAAGGACGGAGTGCCAATAGTGGGGGTAGGGGGTGGGATTATACAGGGAATATTATTATTAAGAGGGAACATATTTGAGAGTGGACTATAAGACAAATTTATTTGATTATTTATTATTTTATGATTTAAATTAATGGCTTTTCTTATCTCTAATGCCTCTAAATTATCTTAATACACTAGATAATTTAGAGGCATTAGAGATAAGAAAAGCCATTAATTTAAATCATAAAATAATTGATAATCAAATAAATTTGTCTAATAGTCCACTCTTAAATATGTTCCCTCTTAATAATAATATTCCCTGTATAATCCCACCCCCTACCCCCACTATTGGCACTCTGTCCTTTCACCTCTCACACTAGTATATAAGCGCATAACTTTTGTATGTTTAGACAGTTAAGATCCCTGAAGAAGCTACGGTAGTAGCGAAACCTGGTTGGATTTTTAATAAATATAAGTGGTGTACAACAAAGTTATTATTATTAATTTAATAAAATTTTGTCTTTATTTTAGTTTTTAAGCGCAGTTCTTACTGCGAGCACGTGTACGTGAGTAAACGTACGAATTTTTTTATATTAATAATTATATTAAAGATTATTTTTTTCAGTTGTATCTTAATTATCAATCTTGTATCTGCTCAATTTTAAACGTACACGAAGTTATTAAATAAATACAGACACAGAAAACATCGTTGTGAAAACGGCACAAATAACCCAGTCAGACAATTTTAATAAAAGCGAGATTTGGTTTAAAATGGAGGCGGGCTATTCAGGACAATGGAGTACATGAAATGGAAAGGAAATGAAATAATACGTTAACAAATATTGCTGTAAATATACTAGGATATAAAACAGGACGCGAGTCCTTCGTCGAACGAAGCTCGGAACAATTTTGAAATAAACGAATTTTATATTAAGTCTGACGTAGACAAATTATACCGACTTTAAGGCAAATACTTCAAGACGTTGAGTTTGATGTATTGAAATTACGAAAATTTCTTCGATATTTGAATTAAAATGTTAGGTTGTTTTGAATACGCAATGAATCGGTACCTACCTTCGTCTAAGCTATTTTTTTTATTATCTCTGACAAATAAGCTCTGTTTTATTTTAAATTGATGTGAAGAATCCAATTATTTTAAGGCTGTGTTATACAAAAACAAGTTTTAAGCGTCCTATGCGAATTTCGGTAAACAGTGCTTTGAATGTAATAATTTTTATAGGAACATGTCAACGGAGGCAAGAAAGGCGGTACACAATTAAATTCTGGTACCTATACTGATGTGTGATATAAGAGAAACGTAATTTAAGTAAATGCAGTAGAAATGAGATTACTTACATATGTGTGGCAAATTTATTAATGATTAAAAAAAAAATTAAAAATTGAAAAGAGATGAAAAGTTAATCTGAGCATAGTGAATAGAATTAAGAAAGGGTCATTTGAGTATGTTGAGCGAAGGATAAAGGAAAGACCAGTATTTAAGATATACGACGCAAGTTTAAGCTGCATCATAAAAGGGGCAGCCGCGGGATACATATCTGGTAAATTAGATAATGGAAGATCGACAGAAGTAGGATTTTAAGAGCCTTAAAAAACGTCAAATTTTCATGCAAAGATGTAAGACTGTGAATGAGGTGAGATTTATGCGCCAGAACAGAAGAATATGGCGCTCATAATTCACCGCAGGATAATAATATTATAAATAAAATAAAATATATAAAAGTCTATTAATCCTTCTTCTCCTTTCTTCTCCCTGGCTTCATCCATCCCAACTTACTGTCATCGTCAACTATTAGGGTCATCTCCACTCGTCCTTGGACTATACATTGTTCTGTCCTGGATAACTTCTCCTAATCCATGTCTCTGCATCTGACCATTCCTTTGCACTTTCCAGAAGTATTTAAGTCTTCCTTTGGATGTAATTCAGGGAAGAACCACGGATATCGCCTGGTTAACAATGCGATCGGGTGCTGTGCGTTCATCGTGGCTGTATTGTTTTTATGTCATTTCACTATTGATGTCTGTGATACCCAGACTTCCACGAATTTCTTATTTCGTCTCATGACCATCTCAGCGTGCGTATTTCAGTTGTTTCTAGCTGCATGTTGTCGGTACTGTACAAAACATCGTCTAGCAATCGGAGCCATATAAGAGGGCGGGTCTGACATTTGTCTGGTATACTTTTCCTTTTCATTTTAATGGCATTTTTGGATCCAGTCATGGATCTCAACTTCGTTTATCCCACATTAATTCTATATATTGCGTCTAATCATATACTTCATCATTGTGAACAAGTGACCCAAAATATTTTTAGGAGTCACTATTTGATAATGTTTTTCCATCTAGTTCCCTTATGTGAGTGGAATCATTAGCATTCTCGAACGGTAGGAACAGATACTCTGTTTTCTTCCTGCTCAGTCTCAATTGATTGTCTTCCAAGATTCCTCTTCGTCTTTCCATTATTTAATTGTTTTTATTGTTGGAGTTCCAAATTTTTTTTTGATCATTTTATACGCAGACCATCTTCCAATGGAAAGTTTATCTATTATACCAATACTTCCCCGAATGTCCTCTATTTCTGATGCCACAGTACTCAGTGTATAACAGGGATCTTTCTAAACCTTTCTATTACTTAGCGTCCAAAAATTCCATGTGGTCCGAAGCGGGGCATTGAAATACCCCAGATCATATTCATATAAACGATAATAAAAAGTTCATAACGAGCGACGAAAACCAACCACCTCGCTGGACATCTCTGGTCCGAACAACCGAATTAATGCTCGCACATTACCATACAAGCAACGAATGCAACGCGGTATAGCTGTCTCCTTCGTTTGCATGTATGGTGTGAGGCTACCCACTGCATTAGAAGAGTAAAACAAATAATAAGCACAATGACTACAAGATAAGGCACGGATGAACACGTGCAGGTGTTTGTACCGCGTGAAGATCACTTGACTAAAAACAATATTTTTAAGTATAATTCGCTTAGAAATTTGGAAAAAAAAAATGGAAGAATGTTTATTAGTATTTTCGTGAAGATTGCAAAAAATAAGAACGAAATCGTTTACAGCGTTATTAAGTTATCGAGTTTAAAGTGATCTTTGAGGGATCACAGTCATTTAAATGTCAAGCCCTTCCCGGAAAATTATTGTAAGAGCTTATTAAATTTTTTTTAAATGATTCGGGATGTGGTTTATAAATTTAATTAAAATTAATACTGTAAGATTAATATTAATTAAAAGTTTCAGTTTCGTTTGAAATAAATTAATAAACTTTATCCAAAAAAATTAAAAAACCAGGGAAAACGAAATTTTTACGCTCAAAATATTTTGTGGAAAAGTACTCGATATTTTCATCCAGATCACATTGTCAATAAATAAGTAAATAAGCGTAAAAGTAATAAATCAACAACTTAGCCCCATTCCGAACACCAGCATAAATAAGCCCCGAAATGACACACGCCATTTTATTTTTCGCTTCAAACTTTCATCCACCGTTATTCGTCTGTCTTAACTTAGTCCATAAACTTTAATAACTGTAAAACATTTGATTAATGCTCACAAAATGAGCAATTAAGTCTGGCGCGATACAAAGCCTTATTTCCACTGTTTAAGCAGGCTGTCATAATAATTAAGCCTCGTAAGCTTGACTGAGCGCTTCATCAACGCCCGGCGAAATCTTTATCTTCGCCAATCGAATTTCATTGTGTTTCCGGCGTACACTGTACACTCGTTATTTCCGGCTTCCGGTTCCGCCGCGCGATTGATTTCGACCCGCGACGCTTCTGATCATTTGGAATTCGAATTAATTTAATGAAACGTTATAAAGGGAAATCCAGAGTCTAATTTCGGCCTGAAGGCAAAAAAGTTGGAGGGTAAAAATTGGATCGCGTATGCAAATTGGATTTCTGCGAATTTTTGCCTCGCGATCCGATCAACTGTGCCGGCGCCGAACGCTAATTTCTGACATTTTAATAATAGTTGCCCAAACATTTTATCGGATCCATCTCGGCTAAGCTTTTCGAATTACGAAAATCAGTTTTAAAATTGTTTAACCGAAGACAGCCGTCGAATTAATAAAAATTACGCCTTAAACTGTGTAATTACTCTAATTAAGTTTATTTTAAACTTTTTATTCCATAATTGACGAGTTGAATCGTCTCGACGTGGAACTACGCCATTCCACAAATCTCAGTTGGTAAACCACAAGTACTCACTGAATCTATAAAACCCATAGCATTAAAATCTATATAGGTGGTTAGAAAAATAATTCTAACAACAAATGCAAGTCCTACCTACAAGATGTGTAAGAGAACGAAGGTTAATTCGGCAAAAAATGTCAACTCTAGCGGCATCACGTTATGACTCAGAGCCGATTGCATTAGTGCCAATTGAAAATGATTAAAAATAATTTTTGAGAAGGCTTATGAAAAGAGTTGTGGGAAAAGTTAATGAATTAACTATTTCAAATAGTGATAAGTCTTGTTACGTGTGACAAATTATTCCTATCGGCTATAATTTCAACAATCACTTTTCCCGCATCCCTTGTTTCTATACTATTCTCAACATTGAATACCTATTATGAAAAGAATATGAATTAATATATATCTGAAATTATTCAAGTTACTTTCATCTAATAGGCAGCCGCGTATATTCAGTAAATTAAGAAAAAGGTTATTCAATAATGTATTATGGAAAATAAAATCGAAATAAAATACACATCATGCAATATTTCTCACACTACAACAATAATTATCGTATTATTGAAATTTTGATATATTTTAATATATTCTGTTTTAATTACTACAACGATACAACTGATCAATGAATTCTACACTATATTGTAGATGAACAAAATTCATAAAATTGTGAAGATTTCGGTGATTGGATCGTGCGGAGACAATGACTGAATAGCATACATACATACCAATATAGCAAAGAAGTTTAGGAAGGCCAAAACTAAGATGAAGTTATGACGTATCCAGACATACTTGCCTTGAAGATCCAGAACGGAGAGAGCCGGTGCATGACCGAGATCAGCGAGAGAAGACCCCTGAGGAGGCCAAAACACACCAGGGCTTATAAAGCTGTATGATGTACTATGATGATATTGAATATTCTGTTTAATTATCGGTGTTTCAAAGTTCTCCCATATTCCACACCATACTCAAAACCTTCACTGGCTTACATGCAAAAACGCAACTATCAAGATAATCATATAAAAAATTATATTATCAGACCATTACAATAGTACCTAATGTTTATTGTATTATAATTTATAATTTTAATTTTCCTGGCTATCTCAGCCATATTGTTAACCCTTTAGTCCATTTTTTTTTGCATGTGAACCAATTTATAAGTAATAATAAATGAACCGTTAACTTGTTTGTCAAATAATGTTATTATTTTAAGTAGGTACTCTTGCGATGAGTTCTCACGAAAATGGCGCTATATATGTCTATGAATGTAGGAAATAAATAAATATTAAAATATAAATAGTTATCATCACTAGCTGCAAAATTTTTTCATACTATGAGAAGGGCTATCAGATGTCTCTAGCAAAGTCCATTCGAATGTATGAAAGAAACTGATTCAAAAATTTGAAATGTGTGGATGTTCTTACGGTGGAATTGGTGAACGTTCTACATTTAAAGTGATCACTTAAGCCAGCTTATACAGGTCATAAACCATGGACCACCCTTTAAAGACTTCCATACGTTTCTCATATAAATTGCTCTATCTCTGTGAGACTTCTGTAATATTCATCTTAATAAATAAATAAAATTATTTTACTTACTTTCTAAAATATACATGTATTTACTTATTCTTGTAGAATGTACGCGTAAGCGCCTGATAAAAGGTAGATTATATTTGATTTATCAATGAAACGTTAAAAATAAAATGAAACATATGACTCAACTTAAATATGAAAAATCAAAAAATAGTAATATTTTCTCAGTTGATCGTGGTTCATTTTATCACACCAGAAGAAGCGGCGAGAAAGTTAGGAAATGCACACATAAATTGCTGTCCCTACAGCATCCGAAATATGGACTGTCAGGCTGTATTCTGAGATACGGTGTAAATGTATTCCAACCTCCTCTCGAAAGGTTTTAGTGGTCGTGTGATACGAGGTTAATAATCGAGTGCCGTTTGGAAATTTTCCAACTATTTTATAAAACACTACACATTCTGTTCATTTATCCAGTATATTTTATTCTTAAATAAATTATTTTTAATTTGATAGTGTGGTGATCATGGACCAGAGTCTAGATCGAGACCAGAGCAACCAACGCCAAGTCGGGCTAACCGAGCAGTGGCAAAAACGATCATTTTTCATTATTTTCGACCATCTGTCTATGGCCGTTCGATATTATATGTGCATTTAGCCGTGCACTTGAAACTTTAACAGAAAATCAATCGCATCAATATAGGCCATAAGTATTAATCCTATTTATTTGTACCTCGTATCCTTCTATAGACGAACACCGGAAGATTTTTACTTTTATTTTTTTATCTTCATCTTGTTACATGACATAGAGATGGAGCCGCTCATCTCACTAGGAAGATGCCGAGATGAGCAGCTGAACAATATAGTGAGAACAAAAAATAATAAAGATATTCAACAAAATACTATTAATTAATTAATTGAGTATATAAATATAAAATGTGGATAAAAAGAACAGTATATATTGTATAATACAAAGGCAATAGTGAAAGTAAAGTAATATATATTTAAATCATATGCGTGGAGATTCATTGGGTAAGGTCGGAATTCTTCCTCTTATAATCAGATCGGTGATCCTTGCACTATCAATAGTGACCTTCTGATTTAATAATTCAAAATTTAATAAATTAACGACAGTCATTATTCATTTTAAGGCAATAAATGATTTATAATATGCCAGAAATATCCAAAGCTCTTAAAATAGAATTAAATTAAGGTCATAGGTACGGAAATTCATCCCTCAACCTCTGAGCCGCAGTGAAGTTTATATCTATACCGATACACCTAGCTATTTTTGAAATAACTTTTCGGCTGTTGTAATTTCTCCCGGAAAACTTTAACCCGGGTTTATTTAAGACGCAGATTAATAAATCCCTTCCCACTCACAACCCTTCCGCACGGTAACTGACAGATGAATTATTAAAACGGACTAAATCAGTGTCTTCAAAGTAATAGGAAAAAAAAATCAACCTTGTTTTTCTTACAGTAGATCATTATAATATAAACGGGTCAATTACTTATATAGTCGGATTAAGTAACATAAGTTAAATAATATAAGTTTTTGGGAGTTCAATCAAAATATTAACATTAGTTTAATTAATTGCGTATATATGTTGCTTATTTGAAGGGACTTACAATTATTTTAATTATTTAGTGTTTTAGTACCCACCACCACGACACCATTGTAAGACATATTTAGTAGTTTTTTGATGTACAAATGTATATTTCCTTCTTAGTTGAATTTTTTACTTTTTCTTGTATTACAATGTAGATACATGATTTGATTTTAACATTTTTGCATACAAAAGTCCTATGTATATTCAGTCAAATGAAGTTAAAATATTTTTTTATTATTATTTTATTGGATACATTTAGTAACTATATCATATTATTGATGAATACAACATCACATACGCAGTATGTCTAAAAATTTCTTAGCATCTAAAATACTAAAATGTGAAGAGCGTCCGCTCAATGGTTAATTAATAATAATAATAATAATAAACAAAATTTTTTTGATTATCGTGTGTCTTTGCAAGTAAATGTTGTTTTTTCATTGATCCCAAAAAAATAACGCCCTTAATATATTACTGTATGGATTGTATAACTTATCTGATACCATAAAATAAGTTGGAAAAATTTATGCGGTGCAAGGATCCCGACTCGCCAGGATAAGTTGTAGAAGAAGAAGGTACTATAGTAAAGATAATATTATATTCAACTTGGAAAATTTGTATTATAAATTTCCCCGGTAGCATCTTAAAGTATAAGCATATTGTTCTAAAATGTATTTTATATTTCCTATAGGATCTGATAGGATTCTAAATTCTTTATTAAAGTGTCTTTATGTGCAAAGAGAGACATTGAAAAATTTCATTTTTTTCAGGATGTGTATATGATTAAAAAATATTTTTGGCTACATTTATTTTATTATATATAATATATTTAAAACGCAAAGCGTTTTGAAACTATGAACTACAAACTTTCGCAAAAGTTTATACGCAACATAAAAAAATAAATAAGCTTTCACCTGAATATGACGGCAAAAATATGCAAAGCTTTTCAATTATATTAAGTTGGAAACCACAGATTGAAAACATTGTGCGTTTACCATCTACGCATAGATATTTAAAAATTCTTGCGAGTACTTAAGATAATTTGGATCTTATGGAGGTTTGGGTACTACAAGTATTAAATTCATGAAGGTTTTGTACATGTACTTACATAATTAATTTAAAAAAGAAACTTAAAAATATAAAGAACAAAACTTTGTTTCTGAGGTAAAAATCTTCAATTCAATAATTTATATAACAAAACGGTTGAATATGTATAAAAAAAGAGCCATCAAAGTTGAAATCTACCCTCAAATATTAAATTTAATAATAAATATTATCTCTTACTTAGAAATCTGCTCCATAAATTACTAAAAACTTTTCCTAACTATAATTTTTTTATCAACTTTTTAATTAAATATAATGTGTTAATTAACATTTTACAAGCTGAAATTATGAAAATTAGATATTAAATTTCTCAGAATACTATTTTAGTATGTTTTAATAAATAGACTGCTTTTAAAACTTTTAAGCATATTTTTTATTTTATTATTTCATTAAAGTAATTTGTAAAATCGTTTTTGATGAAATATTTAAATACTCTAGTAATATAATTCAAGACCTAAGTTATTAATCAATTAGAACTTAGTTCTAAAATTGCAACATCACAATAATAATATGTTGTTTAATGTAATATTATTCAAGATTTATCTATCATAATATACTAATAAACTATCCTAATAGAACTCGTCTTTCTATCCTAAACTATCCTAAAAGAATTCATCCAATCTATCCAGAATTATCCTATTGTAACTCAAGATTTCCAACTTTAAAAATGATTACCCAAATGTAGAAAAAAATACATACTATTAATTTTGAATATCAAACAAAAATGTCTGTAAAAATTCCACCTTTCGTGGAGAAAAGTGACGTCGTCTGACAATTCCGTTAGTCTGTGACTAATTTACTTAGGATTTCAAGAAAGTTACTTGGCCCGAAGTACGTGGCGGTCCCCTTAAAAGTTACAGAGCAAATCAAAGACGTTCTCAAAAACACCTTAGCCCCCCTGCAAAAAATACGAAAGGTAAAAATAATATAAAATTTTTTTTCATTAAATTATTTTATAAAAATATTTCAACCCGCACAACATTTTTTTTTATTTTCATTTTAAATTTATGTTTTTTGATAAACTCAATGAAAAAAAAAATCCGGAAAATATCGAGTTAATAACCTTAAACTACATTTTAACCAGTATTTATCGTAAGAAAAACTTGAAATTACGGATTTGAAAAAACTCAATTATTATCTTTTGTAAAACTTAAATGTTTGTTTTTTGACTTACACAAACACAACATTATACTTTAACATTTTGACATACAAAGGTGTAAGAAAAACATTCCATATGTGAGGAATAATATTTATATACCTTACTCATCACTACTACAAAAGTGACTGTTATTATATAGCTATATTATTTTACCATTATTTTTTAAAACTGAAAAAAATAAAATATTAGAATTCTAATTTTAAGTAATTTTTTAACCACAACTTTCGAATTACTTTTTTTAAAAGGGATGTGAACTCGGAATACATATTCACTATTTATGCTCTTTTTAAATAATGCTAGAAGCTTGCGCTACGAAAATAGGACTAACTCGGTGGTGTTACCTGGAATGGGCTCGAACCACCACTCGACCACTGGATCACTAGGCGAGAGTCTACGCCAGTAAGCTACTATAATTTGAAAGGTATGAAAAATATAGTATTTAATTTATACATTGCTTAGGATCACATCGAATTAATTTATTCAAAGACTTTCAAAAAATCAATAACCCTCAATTTAATAATCATTTTTGCACCGCCAAAATTCTATATCTTTTTTACCATTGTGTGGAACTCAGTCAAACGGATGAACAGAGCGAATCAATAAAGGAACAAATTTTGCCTGACTCACCTTTTCTCCAATCATGCTGAAGAGGTCGGGTATGGCTCGTGACACTTGGTGCGATACGCCATACAAGGTAGATCATGATAAAAATTCCCTCCGAAGTTAGCGAACTATGTGGTTTTCTACGCTGGCTGAACCAGTTATTGGTACTGACATATTTCAGCAATATTAGAAATGACATCGGTGTTGAAGGATTTTAAAATTTCGTATTTCCTCATAAACTGTAGTAGTTTGCCGGCCGTGGTGCGTGTGCTTAAGTACATTAATGTTCTTTTTTTAGTTTTGTTAACCCGTAGGAGAAGTGCTCCCCTCCATGTTTTCCTCGCCTCCCCGGCATCACCTTTCCTAAATTTGTCAATATATTATTTTTTCTATTTTTGTTTTGTTTCTATAGTATATATGTACCAATTATTTGCGTACTATATACCTATTTATCTGTTATTTTCACGATGCTATTTATTATAATTTCATATGATAATCATAAAGAAAATTTGCTGCTGGGGACAATAAAGGCGAATTTGCGTGGTCTTCATCGTAATTAGCGGGGTCGCAGAGTAACATTTTCGCTTTTAAAAATGCCAACCAGGCGGCGAATGAGCAGGACCGATATAAGAGCTATAGTTTGTAACACGGTCTTCGGTAAGCGGTGGGCCTGTTCTCATAAACAACATTAAAAAAATACTTTTTTACGCAAGTATGTGATTGAAAAATATATGATTTAATTTATTGTTATTTATATTTATTTTTCTATAATTAATTCTTCTGAATAACAAATATTATTAGATACAGTTACACATTTTAAAATTTTACTTGTAACGCCCCATTAGATGAAATTGTTTTTGGATCTGGTTAGTTTTCTTATTCTACTAGGTTTTATCATAATTACACACGATAAGAAAATGAGTAGTTGTATATGTAGATAATAACACAAAAAGTATATAAAAAACATTGATTAATGAACAAGAATAAACAGTCAGACGATATATCAAAAATAAAAAGATATATAATCAATAGTAACATAAGATAATAACATAATAGTATAAGAAGCTCACAGTAGGGATGGCGACGCGGCGGAAAAACCCTTAAGATCAATGGCGGTGTCCATGTCTTGATAAGATGAAGGCCTTGGCGTCAGATGGCAACTGGCCGTAAAAACACATGCTAAACCATAATCTCCTTGTACAGAAAGTAAAGGACAGAGGATCCTGGCGCCTTCGCACTAGGAGACCCGATCCTAAATGAGCCGGAATAGGGAGGCAGGGAGAAGAAGAATAATCAATAGTCACATATATTCAGGTAGATAGAATATTAAACATAAAATACAGATACAAGAAGTTAGCAAACATTTGCCAGCGAGAACCTTTAAGTTTAAAGAATGCAGACAGATAATTTTTACATGCATTAATCGTATACAACGAGTACGGTAACTCGCGATTTAGGATATTTATCTTGATCTTAATGAACTCCTATCCTCTTAACTATAATACTTCTTCCCTTTCTTGGCATTCCGTAGGTCTAATAGCTATCACTGGAGAATCAATATTATCTCCTTGATAATTTGAGGTTTTGGATGGACATATATACATCGAAGAAAGTTAGTTTTGCAATATAAAACATAAGTCCATTTTAATAGAAGAAACATAGTTTCTAAAGCCACTTTTGATACTTTTGCCGTATTAAAAGCATTTTATTTTGAACAACGATTAACACGTAAAGAAAAGAAAATATTTAGTAAAATTAAAAATATAACAATGAATCGTTTTCTTCAGTACGTTTAACTAATATTCAATCGATTTTTCCATTCAAAAATTAAATGAAACTGCTAGAGAAACACACTTTATAGAAATATATAATATTTATTAACTGATGCAAATGAAATCACAAATGTGTATGAAAATACTGCTACCGAAATATATCCTAGGAGTGTTCGCTGACGTAGTAAAATTAAACCATACGTCTATCAAACTTGGGCGCTCAATATACAGGATGTCCATAATGTCATAGTTATGTGAAGCATATCTAAATTATTTAAAAAAAATTGTCGCGAACTTTGGTTGGTAATTTGCATTGGGAATCTAAGGTTGAGATCATGACTGCAGAACATCTTTTTCATGCGGATGAAATTTGCATGAGCTTGCTCAATGTGGCATTTGATTTCAACAGAAAGATCCCACCTTTCATTTCCACTACAGCTGAAATACATCATCACTCTACAATCCCTGATATGTCTAGGCCTCCGCAAGAGTTTTCCTCCACTCATCTTGGTTTGGTGCTAGCTGTCTCCAGTTCAGAAGCTCGAAGGCAGATATGTCTTTGAGGACATTGTCGCTCCATCTGAATTTTGGCCGACTACAATTCAACTACAAAAAATGATTTATGCCTTCTCTAATTTTGTTCTAGCGACGTTAAGACCTCCATTGTTGTTCATGAGCATGTATTTTGCTTAAGTTGCATTAAGGTCTAATCGTAAACTCGCACATGTACTTACTATTTGATTCAGCAGAAGTTATAAATGTTACTTGCTGGAAGTTGCATATTATCTGCAAAACGCAGATTGTTCAGAATCTCACGATTAATAACAAATTTTGATTAGTTTTTTGAAGAGCTTCATTGAATATATATTTTGAATATAAGTTAAATAGCACGGGTAAAATATCACAGCCAATATAACACCATTGCCACCACTCAAATCCTTCAGCACGATTTCAGATAAATTCTGGAGCTTTGGGAAAAAGTGATTTGATTGAGTATGACAATTTAATTTACTTATATGGATCACCATTTCATCACTTAATATAATACAATTGTCCATAAATTCAGCATTGTGGACGTATCGTAGAAATTCAACACATGTTGTTTTTCTTGAAAAGATGATATGCAAATTATGAAGAAATAGGTATTTTTATACTAATTTACCTTCAAAATCTTATAAAATGCTGCGTTTTTGTGCTGCTGCATGAATGGACGTGAATGTCTCGACATTTATTGATAATTTCACTCCCTCATATTCTTGAAATAATTCATGCGCAAATTACAAACGCTTTGCACTTCTCTATTTTTCTGTATGTACTATTACTATATGTATATATGAAGACATTATACAAATTACACTAGAATTATATATAAAAATATATAAAAACAAAAATATTAAGAATAATAAAAACATCCTGTACAAGTTATGCAGCCTGCTTATTCTTGCGTGGATTTTCCCTGGAATGGATGCAATTTGGAACAGTCCTGGACAGTTAATCAGGACTATTGTCATTCCCATTGCGAAGAGCAGATTGGATGTCTCTAAATCGTACAACTTGATGTCTCTAAATTGTACAACTGGATGTCTCTAAATTGCACAATATTAGGTCACGTCACTGGCAACTAAAATTAAAAATATGTATATTTTTTAATAAATTATAAAAGTTCTTTACTCCTAAGCAAAGAACACGATTGAAACTGGAGATACAAAAGCGGGCGCTAAACCCGTGTAATCTACAAAGAGGTGTTAAAGGTCTTTACAATGAGAGTCTTCCTAGATCTCAACAATACCTTTGACCATATCCTACATCAGATCCTACAGAAGAAATTCAGATCTAGGCCACTTTTCTCGGCCATTGTTAATTTTTTGAATAAGTAAAGGTAAAATGTAAGTTAGAATGAAAATTATTTGTAAGTCCACCCGCAATTCAATTTGAGACATATTAAATCTAATTCAATGTTCAACATTGATAAACGGAGCTTATAAAAAAATTATAAGCCTATTAATAAACTATCTAACTATTTCATTTTGTGGTCGAAATCCATTATTTTTGTTTCAAAAATGTACTAAAAAATATTGTGAGTATTTTTAATGGTCTATAAAAGGAGTAAAAAAATTCAGAAGCATTATAGTGTAGATATATGTTCAATGATTCGGAAAAATATACAGGGTTATTTGAAAAACATTAATAACCTCGCAGGATTATAATCCTCATTTAATTATGAGTCGAAAATATTCAAGCGACCATGACCTACATGGATTTATATGTTATAGAGATATGCGACACCTTTGTTTAAAGTTCAATATTTTAGACATATTATTTAGAAAACGTTGGATTATCATTTCAATAACTTTTATCAAATATGAAAAACTCATTCCCTTTTAAACAAGTCAAATAAATTAATAAAAACCTTTCAATTCCAATTGAAAAACGTTCCAATTGGAATTTCAGCGGGGTTTTAATCATTTTTTTAACTTGTATTGAAACAAATATTTTTTTCATTTTATTTGTTACTGTAATGATAGTTCAACGTTTTATAAAAAAATATCAAAGAAAAAAATGCAAACTTTGATATTGCACGACTCCACTACTACTGATGCTGCTTGAATATTTTCAACTCATAATCAAGGCGGGAATAAAGTCCGGCGAAGTTTTTAATGTTTTCCAAATAACCCTGCTTATTTCAACTTAAATAAATATTTCTTCATATTCTAATCAAAAAACATAGAAGTAGGTATCAAATACCAGCGGTGATATCTACATGTATACTATTTCAATAGAACGACAAATTTTCAACCAAAGGTGGTGATAATTGTATCAAAAATGGGGTAAAATGGGGTAAATACATAACGTATATAAAAGTTCACAAAATTTGATAGATTTAATCTTACTTGGAATTTGTGTACGTTAAATTATGTTAAGTGATAAGTCGTCATATAAATAGCCTTGTCTCTGTGATACATTTTTAATTTATCAAAAAAAAAATTTAAAAAGTTTTTACAGACAATTTTAATACCAATGTTTATTTTTATATATACAGATAATTCATATCGATATTAATATCCTTTTTAAATAAACTGTGCACTTGTGCTATGAAATAAAACAGATATATGAACGTTTCTTGCAACTCCTAACCATTTGAACAAGTATACATGCTGCCACTAAAAAGCATGTCATTTCAATAATTTTTTGGAATATGGATATTTCATTTTTCTGAATTCAATGAACAGTCCCAAAACAAAAACTATTTCATATTTTCTATAGAAGTGCATAATAAACAACTTAAAAGCCTCTTTATTGTTGTTTTATTTGACGTTGTGCATTTAATGCTCTTAATTTGTTTATTAGGCTTTATTTATGCAATTTTTTTGAAAAAAAGTACTATTACGCGTTCATTAAAATCAGAAATTAATCAGATTTGTATGTAATAAGAATCGATTGAATAAATTAAAAGATTAAATCTTCTTTTCAATATTTTTTCTCGTGTTCAAAGTGTTGGTCATGCCTATATTAAATCTACAGCATTTATCGTAATAGCGAGTTGACGTCAATCTTCTACCCTTCACAAATTACAAGTTGATTTACTTTAGCTTATCTAGTTACTAGATGTACTAATTGACACTAAACTCAGCCGTAAGGAGGGACGATTAAATTAATGAAATGGTGTCATATTACATAGTACCTTATCGATTTGTCACAGAGTTTAGGGTAAGATTGAGTTTTGATATTGTCTTGCTGATATGTATACTAAATGAAGGAATACTTGTACATTTTTATGAGATTTCATCTATTAATGAATTTATATTTAAATATGAAAATTTATAAATACCCCTGTTGACTCTACAATGGGATGCAAGTCGTTGAAAGATTGTTAACACATTTCAGAATACTCCAGAAAACTCTTGAAAACGCAGAAATTGTATATTAACGTATATGCGACATTAAGCATCCCTGTTTGACACCTTTTGTAATATCAAACCATGACGTGAATGCCCCGTTAATTCTCACGCAAGCACTACTTCCCTCGTACAGGGATGCAATTGCCTATATGATTCTGATTTTAACCCTATATTCAGACAAAACCTACCATAATTTTCATCTTATCACTCTGTCATACTCTTTTTGAAGTTCCACAAATGCACAAAAAATATATTACTAGCCATAGATCGTCCCGTGAAAAGTCACGGTATCATATTTCTTATTTTAATAACATTTGTTTTTTAAAATCGTTTTTATTTGCTTAAATTTAAATACAAAACGGTTTTAATACAAATCTAAATAATAATATAAAAATGTCAAGACCATGTAATTTGGTGGGGCGATCATACTCATTATTTACAGTTGTAATTCCAGCAAGTAACGGACGTTTCGAAGTAACAGACAAACAGAAAAAAATATTATATTTAAAATAAATAGATGAAAAAAGGAAAAAAATACTCTAAGCCTATTGAATCCATAAGTTATATCAAGTATACTAAAATAAAATACTGGAACTGGAATCTGGAACCAATCGGAGACGTTACAAAGTTGGAGCCTCGACATCATATAGTGGATGCGTATCCAATAAGAAAGTCAGATGGAGTCCTCAGAGATGTGTTTATGTCTCAGGCATGAAATACTAGATCAAATTCTAGGTATTGTGTTGAACGCGATAGACCCGCGATATCATCATCAAAGCTATTAAATGCACGCGGAACAATGATTTTTAGTATGTGATTAACTTGAATCGAAGACAAAGTCGAACTTTTAAACTTCTCGATCCACAAACGTATATCTTTTACCCGTATAGTGATAAAAGTTTACGCAGAATTTCAAGACCTGTCACAGCCTCCGACCAGAGAAAGCGGATTACTGTACGTTGTTCCTCTATGGAGGAAAACAGAAAAAATGCATGCTGCTAATGGAACGGATGTGGAAGGAAAATGACGAGATCGAGATCAAATTTTGCACACGTGACCGCAGTTGTGCCGACTCAAAGCACGATATGCAAGTATTGATAGCGCCAGAAAAAGAGGGCGACCGCGAAGACGTAGCACTATCAAATACTGGAAATAAGATAGTTCCGTTAGAAGCCTCAACAACCGCCGAGCTTGCATGCGAAGATGTATGAATGTGGATGAGGCGAAAACAGGACAGAAGAGTGTGACGCTCTATCTTCTCTGCTTACCTCCACGGAGAAACGGCGTGATGGTAAATAAATAATTAAGGTTAAATGTGAATTTTATATTTCTCAACTCGGAAAGGATTGAGAAACCTCCCCCTACTACGTCGGGGCCACCACTTATTGAGACTGTTGTAAATCAGAAGGCTTATCATGCTAAATAATGAATCATTCATATTCCGATCTGTCAGTCATGTTCAAGATGATACAGTACTCAATTTAATTTGACAGTGAGTAATACCAGAAATTGAGAGAGTGACGTGTACAGTAAAATAATACTTGATACACTAAATATATTCAGTGAAAAATTACAATGGGAAGTGAATGAACCTGGTTGAAGCGAACGATATTGTATAGTTTCGGTAGTATTTGGTAGAAAATTGGTTTCCTGCATACCTAAGCGGCAGTATTTTTTGATTTATATCGTGCGCGTCTGTTCACTATCGCCGTTTATTGCTGGTCCTTTCAATCTAGTCTATAAACATTATTGTATCACAGAAAAATATACTTTAATTCATAAAAATACTGGAGCAATGTAGTATTGTTATGCATGTTAGTTTTTGTATTGTAAAGAATTTCTTCACTGAATATATTTTAATTATTTTAGTATTTTATACAAATATAAAATATAGGTAAAACAGAGCTAGTTCGCAATTCCCGCTGATCAAATTCTGTACAACATTTATGTTTTCCACCCATGAAAATGAAACACGAGAGGTGTCCGGTTTGGTGGAGATATTATGTAGTGAACATTTATGCCTTTGATTTTTTGCCAGCTCACAGAAAACGTAAATCGCTGGCAGCTAGCCTGTAAGTGCAGAAGTCTCTTTAGTTTCCGTTGGTTTGTTAATTGTAGTGAAATGACGGAATGACTTGAGAAGCGATATTGCATCCAAAAGTTTCGCATCCGATATCCAAATGGAAACCATTCGAAAATTCAACAGGTTTTCGGGGGAGATGTTATAATTATCAGTTCAGAATATTTTGAGTTTGTTCAAATCTTTCAGAACAGTGCTGGATTTATGTCACAGAGACATTATTAATCAATTAATGTATATTATAGATATCTCACAGAGACGAAACTGTATTTATTATAGGAAAGTAGGTATAGAAGTCATTTTGGGTGTACATAGGACTTATGACCTATCTTTTTATGGTTGGCTTAAATGATCACTTTACACAATTGTAACATTCGCCATTTCCACCCATGATAGAATATACCACGCTTATTCATTTTTTGGAAGTTGTATATATGATCAAATTGGAATTTAACAAAAATTGGAAATAATATTTCCTGGCGTATCCTAGTGTAATGCAAGTATTCGGATGAATTTCATTACACATTAATAAAGTATATTGCTTCTAAAATTCCGTAAATCAATTGTAGATTTTCTCATTAGCGACATCTGTGGGGATTTAGGGGAATGAAAATGGCTTTGTACAGGCCGCGTGGATAAGGCGCTTACAACTCATATATGAAAGCTTCATGCAATTTGAACATATATACAACTTCCAAAAAAAAATGAATAAGCATGGTATATTCTATCATGGGTGGAAATGGTGAATGTTACAATTGTGTAAAGTGATCACTTAAGCCAACCAATAAAAAGACAGGTCATAAGTCCTGTTACACCCAAAAAAGATTTCTATACCTACTTTCCCATAATTAATACAGTTTCGTCTCTGTGAGATATCTATAATATACATTAATTGATTAACCCATGGGTAATCCGTCACGTTGTTCGTAAAAAATATTATTGAATTCGAAATAATTTTGGTTCGTGCAGACATTGAATATTTTTATGATTTCCTTTACAAGTTCCTCATCCAGTTCAGAATTATTTAGTAAATCGATAAAAATATTCTTTGTATCAATTATCGGGACATTTGTAAAAAGATTGACTACATCAAATGAAATTATTTTAGCGTTATTGGGTATGTGTAAATTTTGAACGCGGTTGGTGAATTCAATACTATTTCTTACGGTATGTGTCGGTTGGAAGAGATTATATGATTGTATAAGATGATTAAGAGTTTTGCAAAGTTTATAATTTGGTGCGCTAACATATGATACAACTGGTCTAATTGGTATATTTGCTTTATGGATTTTAGGAAGTCCATAAAGTCTTGGTGATTGGGGGTTTGTTTGTAATAATGAGTTCCCGCAATTGTTATTAAGATATGGGCAGTGTTTAACAACTTGTCTAACAATATCTTGAAATTTACATGTAGGGTTAGTTTTAAGAATTATAAAATTATCATCTAAAAGAAAATCATTGACTTTGTTGAAATAGTCCATTTTATCCAGAATTACGATACTGTTGCCTTTATCCGATCTTGTCAGAATTAAATCTTCAGAATTTAGAGTGTTTCTAATGTTATTCACAATGGTACGTTCCCGTCCGACACTTTTTGATACACATGTGTTCACTTTTTTCAACAGGTCGGCACACTTAAATTTAATAGGTTTTTCGTTCTTCAGAGCAGCATCTGTATCCACAGCTAATTGTATTACCGCTTTTTCACTATTATTTTTAATATTATATTTAAGGCCGTTGTTTAAAAACTTAATTTCTTCGGGTGTAAATTTATGTTTTGAAAGGTTTATAACTCGTTCATTGAATTTATGGGGGTTATTTTGTTGGATAAGATTAGCATGATTAAAATTAGTACTAATATTCTGTTTCGAACGAATTAAATTTGATATTTTTTTATCCAGTTTACATTTCTTTTTAAAGGCTTCGATACTTGAGATATGCCTCACTTTATTATCGATTTACTAAATAATTCTGAACTGGATGAGGAACTTGTAAAGGAAATCATAAAAATATTCAATGTCTGCACGAACCAAAATTATTTCGAATTCAATAATATTTTTTACGAACAACGTGACGGATTACCCATGGGTTCCCCAATATCTCCCATTCTAGCCGATATATTTTTAAACAAACTAGAAACAGACTTGTTAAATTCAGATCATCCCCTCGTTAATTCATGTATCCTCAGTTGGTATAGATACGTGGACGATATATTTTGTATCTTCACGGGCACCGATAGACAACTAGATTCTTTTCTCGCTTACCTTAATGTACAACACAAAAATATCAAATTCACTCTCGAAAAAAATGATGATAATAGTTAAAATTTTTTGGACCTCTCTATCAAAGTTAATAATAATAAGTTACAATTTAACATTTACCGAAAACCCACACATACCGATACCGTTATTCCTGCATCGTCTTCCCATCCGACAGCGCATAAAATGGCCAGCTTCCATTCCATGTTAAATAGATTAATTAAAATTCCCCTTAACACCTTTGATTATGATAACGAAGTAAATATAATTAAACATATTGCTATTAACAATGGATATAATTGCGCGTTAATATATAGAATGTTGAAATCAAAAATTAATAATAAACTTATCGAAACATATTTATACTCAGGCAAAAATATTAAAACCACCGATAATACACTTTGGCGAAAAATTCTTTATAATGGTCCGATTTCTAATAAAATTACAAATTGCTTCCCTACTCATATTAGACCAGCTTATTACACAAACAATAATATTGGTAAAATTCTTCTAAATTCAAAAACAAAAATAGGTATGTTAGAAAAAAGTGGGATATATGAAATAACTTGCGGAGATTGTGACAAAAAGTATATAGGCCAAACCACTAGAAACTTAAATACACGCATAAAAGAACATCGCCGCTGCTTAAAAAATAACAATTTTTCCGAATTTGCCAACCATATAATTAACACCAATCATTCTTTCGATAGTCACAAATTAAAATTACTCCACTCGGTTCCCCATAGACGATGGATAATGAATAGTTTGGAAACCGTTGAAATCCTAAAAAATTTAAATTCTGGAAACACATTAATAAATAATATCACATTTCAGTCCAGTTCACCACTCCTAGAGCTGTTCGGCGAAAAAAATACCCTTCCCTGCCGCGCGCCCCCCTGACCCCCCTGAACTACCCAATTAGATTGATAAATTTTGTATTTAAGTTAGTTATTATCTATACCTGATGATGAGAGGGACTGCTCCTCTCGAAACTATAGTTGTAAATTAATAACTCATATTGTGTGTGTATTACAAAGTATATTAAAACATATTTGGAGTTAATATTTTTTATCCTATGTAGTATTATTCTTCTGCACTGATTGATCAAGAGATTTGCTCAATAAAACCCGGTGTAATTTTTGGCTGCTATGCACCTTCTAATTATCAACCGGAGTAAGCTAAAATCGATGGCCATCTCGCTCACACACCATCTGTCGGCCCGCGCATTTATTACCATACACCACCGACACACGCACAGAGGTTCACTTTTCATTCACACCTACATACACTACGTCTAACGTTAGCGTTTATCTCGGCAGGCATTATTTTATTTGCAGATTATTTAACCCATTAAACGCCGCTACCAGTTCTCGTTGTTCGATTTTCATGAAATTTGAGAATATGTTCTAAAACTATACCTTTAAGAAAATTTCGTCAAAAAAATATGGAAAAATCTTTTAATTTGGAAAATTTGAGGTGTTGCATTTTCGCAACGTCAGCGAAATAGGGGGGTAAACGATAAAGGTATGAAACCAAACATGTACAGTTTTTAGGACATTTATTTCTCAAGATTTTTATTCACTATTAAGAAAAAAATATATTTACTTAATAACTAAATATATTACTTACTTATGGAGATAAAACGTATACTGGATATATAAAACTTATGACTAAACAATAAAAACATATAAAAGTATTTACGTGATTTTAGTGATTCTATTTTCCTTTGTGGTACGTTTCATAACATTTATGATGTAACGCGACATTGCAAAGTTCACATATTAAATATGTTTGGAAATTAAACCCTGCATCTTTTTCTGTTTTGATTTCTTTTCAAAAAAAAATGAGTGCCTAGATTTGGACCTGATGATGTTAAAAATGTAGATGGTTTTCCTATGCACAATAAGTTCGACTTTGATGATTACATAAACGTGGGTGCTATATGTCTTTTAAAATTTAAAAGGCACATATTTTTTTCAGGATCAACTATTTGTTTCAATGAATTACATATTGCCAATTCACAGAAGTTTGAAAATATGGCCCACCACCACTTTTTACCGCGAACTCTTATTCTTAGTTGGAAATAAAGTTATCCGTGAAATCAACTCCACCCATTAAACGATTATATTGTGTAATAGCATTTGGTTGAATGATTGTTACATAGTTTTTTTTTTAAATATTCAATTAGGTACCTTGATATATTTTTAATTGGTTCAATCCTATCACAATTTCAAACCACTATCCTTTCATCGAACAACTACAATCATAGTTTTCTTTTCAAATCTATAATTGAATTCACCCCTTTCTATTTTTTTTATTTCTTTGGAGGATTTTAACGATCCAATATACTTTAGACGATTTTCTCTTATTGTGCCAGTGGCGAAAAACAAATTATTCCTCAAATATATCATAAGGGGATAGTTGTAAATAAATTATCAAAATAAACAATGTGGTGAGCTGGATTTTCTAAATTTTTCAGAAGACCCGTCACATTTCCTCCAATACCCAAATTATAAATGTTTGAAGGCTCTACAGTTTTCCCCGTATATAGATCAAAAGCATAAATGTATCCATCTGATGAAGCTAATGTCCAAGACTTGGCCAAGATTGTCCAAGATTTGGACCATTGTATTTTCCTTGGCTCGTCTCGCCTGGCAAGTTGAACACTGAGATGTTGAAGGTTCACTTATCAACCTTTTTGAATTTACTTCCAAGGTTCCTGCTTTATCCTTGAGTACATGGTTATATATATCGTCTTCGTGTAAATCATTCTCATCAAAATCCTCTTCGTCGGTAAGTTTGGAAACTTCAGGAGGTAAAATAACTACATCTGGAATGTTTTCTTCTTCATTACTATCAACAATCCAGTTCTATACAATAAAATCAGCAGCCTTTTGTGCGGTAAAAAAATCTTTTTTATTCATCCTCAAGCAAAAAATCACGATATTAAAATTCGTTGATGGCATTCGTGCGTAAAATATTGGAATGGATTTTACCCCCACATTTCGCTGACGTTGCACTGACGCAACGGCCAAATGATTTGTATTATATTTGCACTTTATAAGTTTTTTATTTTTACAAAAACCATTCATTATTAAATTTCATATAATTTTTTTTAAGAAATGATAAAAAAATATTATAATATTTTGCAATATCTTAAAAATATAATGTATTCAAAAACAGCTTACCTGAGTATCGCGTCGTGTCCTTTTTTGAAGACCTCTGAATTGTAACTGAATGTAATATATTTATACCTGAACCTATTTAAGGGTATAATAAGATCTTGACAATACACACCTAAGCTAATTACGGAAATTCCTTACCGAATTCTCAGAATATGACCTGTTCAAATAACCGTTGCGCTGCCGCAACGTCAGCGAAAAATGGGTTAAGTAGTTGACTACTGCGTAATTGATAAAATAATACACCATTAGTGGAAAGTTGCTGATTCGAGTCCCGGTGATGACTGTATTTTTTTTTGATGATTTTTTTAGTTTATTATCGACTTCAATTTAAGTTTTAGGTACTTACATTGATACGTGGCATAATTCTATAATATTCATGTAAATTATTAGTAAGTATGTAATGTGAAAATTGAACCCGAGCATTTCTCATCTATCGACATATGTTAATTGGTAAAGGCAAATGTTGAAATCTCTCGGATGCTTTCCAAATATAATTAGCAGACTGACATATATATTTACAATGGCTATTTTTAATAATCGTAGATTTATGATGATCATGAGTCAGAGTTTTGATATGCTCTAAGCCATGGCAACATGGCTCCATATCGTTTGAATAATTTTTTTCCCTTTTTCTGTTCTTGGCCTTTCAATTATCTAGACGCATTTTGGGAGTGAAATTTCACTTTTTGGCAGATGATTATACATCAGATCGGTGTCACCAGTGAGGCGGATATGATTTGATGTAGTGCATGTATTCGCGAAGAGATCAGTGTGATTGTGCACCTCTGCCAAAATGCACAATCAGTCTGATGCATGTAGAGTGAACGCCGAAGGCGTGCATGTGAATGTGCGTGAAGGTAAGGCGGGATGTAATACAGGATGAATAGAAAGATGTACTCACAATTAACTCGTTGATTTATTGAAGTCACAAAACTTTACACTAATTTGGCGCCTCGGGCTTCTCGTTGGGCGATATCCCTCCAGCACGATTGATCCATTTGGGTCACATGAGGGACTAGAATCTAGACTAGGCTCCATCACAACTTGTTACCTCAATTTATACACAGTTAATTGAGTGTTCATAGACTATAGAGTATTACTCCTTTTTTACGTATACTTCGTGCCCTTTTAACATGCCACGCACTACGTAAAACATGTACGAATACCGAAAAACTCTCGTATGGTAAGAATTCTCCCTTTTTACTATCAGATTGGTGATCCTCAATCTACCAATACCATAAAGATTCACAGCAGAAGTGTATCGTTTGCAAATAAGTTTATAGAATTATTATGTTTTAGTTATTTTAACTTTTTACGCTCTACAGGCTATGATATCTAATTATTATAGGAAAAATTATCACAATCTTAGATGTATCATGAACCCGGAACTCTACTAAAATAAGTTAGGACCGCTCATTTTGTTTAATTGATTTTTGGGTCCAAAGCACATTGAAGAATGATTTTTTTTTTTAATTAGTCAATCAACAAATGTCAATATCACATCGCGTCAAAATATTGTAATCCATTCCAAAATTTTACAAAAGATCTGCTTTGAAGTCGGTCCTGGAAAGGAATGGTACTAAGAACTGTCTCAAAATTGTCAGGACTGCCTGGATTTCCTGGAAGGTTTCACTTATTGCTAAATTGTTATGGCCTTCAAACGACACGCTGTCACCGTGAGCCTTGAAGAGGCAACAAAGTGAAATAAATATGATCGACGGGCTTCGACAAAGTAAATAAAATATCTCTCGGGAATCGAAAAACAATATCCGCCTACGTTGATATTTAATTGCTTGAGATTTTCTCGCAATGAAAACAAATTTCCGAATTTTAAAAACAATTTTTTTATTGTACAACTAAGATAATACTTTTTTATTT
>JADDOH010007050.1:0-74195 GCA_016648135.1 Agrypnia vestita
TGTTTGTCACGGTAATTTGTTTATTTTCTATGGTCACTATTCGTCTTCGCTTGTTTGCATTATATTTATGTAGATTTTGCCGTGTTTGTGACCTATTTTAATAAAATAACTATCTAAGAACACATTAAAAATTATGGAGGACGGATTTTCACAAGGAAAATTCGATAACTTACCGAAAATTGATGCCTTAATGTTGGATTCATTCTTCAGTTTTCAGGAATGAATTTCTACATTTGGGTACCATACAATATCTACAAAACTTTTTCCCTGACATTATGGATGCAACTATACAAAAAAGCTGGCTTGTTTTGTAAAAAAAAACCTATGAACGTCTAAATATTATGCGAATGTACTGTTACGTTTAACGTCAGATTGACAAAAATTGATGCTTAACGTCACTTGCGAAAATCAGCGTTTTAGCGGAAGTTTCAAAATCGTTTTTTAATATTTATATACATATTAAAATATTATTTTTTTTATAAACCAAAGTTAAGATTTTTCTATTAAAAAAATTCGAAATTACTAAATTTTTTAATATACAATATATGTAGGTACAGAAAAATTTGACAGCTAAAATTATTATAAATTCTCTTTAAAAGCCCCTAACATCTTTATCTACCTTATTTATAGTATTCAATTCAGCACAAAACAATTACGACATGTATTTAATGCACCCACCCACCATTTGTAGGCTACAAATACTACAGTAAATTAGAATAGTGCATTGACAATGGAATAATGTCCGTAAAAATGAAGTGTTTACAGTACATGTCTGCGATACAATGTCTTACTGATGTGTTTTGAGTTATGGCGTACACGGACTTTAAAAATGACAAGTTTCAGAAAAACGCTTTAAAGTTTTGAACACAAATTTAAAATAAAACTCGACAATTCTTTTATACTTACACAGTGTCATCGATGCCAGGTCCATACAGCAAAGAACTTTCATTAAGAAGATCTAGAGCCCGAGCAGGTATAGAAAATCAGTTTGAGCAAAACTCAAATGCTCATATGACTTCGTCAATTTTGCTCCGATCGACTTGAACTTTTCATGTTACGCATTCATTTAAAAAATAAAATACAAAAAAATATATTAAAAACCTTACCCCCCCCCCCTTAAGAAAAGCAATCGAATTAGTATGAAAGTAGTATGAAAGAGAAAATTATATGACCGCTTCACGCCACACAGTAATGTAAGAACGCACTTAACGTCAGTGGAAGCATAGTATTCTGTGTATTCTGAACATCTATACGAGAAAGGGGCAAAACAATGTGACCACATTCACGCTAGACAGTAATGAAGCAACTCATTACTGTCTCGGTTATGTACACCGCGCGCAGTGCGTTGCCGTTTTAAATTTAATGAAAATTTTAACGTTGATCATATTTTCCGATCTGTATTCAAACTTAATATATAATTATCAAGAAAATAATGAAACAATTAGAAAGAACTGGGGTCTTAACTGGTTGGAGCAAAGTATTATGTTTAACTATAAAGTAATCAATAAAAGCATACTAAATATCATAAAGTGGTTTGAAAGCTAGATTTGTTCAAGAAACTATGCTTTGAAAAATTACAACTTCACAATGGTGATGCTATTTAAAAAAATAATATTTATTACTGTACATTTGGGGTAAATACGCCTACAATACAAATTTATATAAAACAGATCTTTAACGTTTTTTAATGGAGGAATTATAATTCACCTGGGATCTCGAACCAGATTTCCGCGGTGGATAATCGTAATTGAACGAACGCCACGCCGAAATTTTTCATAAAGTAATATTTAAATTGACTAAAATTACGGATACATTATAACGTTTTCTGGAACGTAAGAATCTCGCGCGGATTTAATTAAACATTTAAAAATATTTACAAACGTTGACTGAAATTATAAATTGTGATGCCTCTTCAAATATACAGAATTAAATATTTAAATTTTTATGATTTTGTTCTAAATATTTTTATTTTATTTTTTAACAAACATACCGTCAACAGGTCATTAATAAACCAAATAGATGGTCCTAGAGTGACATTTACAAAGTATGTATATTTTGTGAATATTTTGAATATTATATAATTACACAACACACTTTTTACGATAAATGAATAATAAATAATTAATAATTTATGACTTAATGATAAATTAAATTGTCAATAAATTAATATGTATGAAATGCCATTTACAAGCAAGTTCGTTCGTTTACTTTCATAAACGTAGATTTTCTCTTGTGTTTGCCGATTACGCTGATAAAATTTTATACCTTTTGCTTTACAATCCGTGTAAAAAGTGCATTATCGATAAAGCATAAATTAAAAGTACGCGTAGAAAATACATTATTGCAATATTATAATTTATGACTTATTTTAATATTATTCAATCATGTTTTACGAATGAAAATTATTTTATGTGTCCGGTTGCCATAATTTTTGAAAAAAACATTTTCAGTAAATGATTTGTTTTTAACCCTCTGCATAACGGGATAAAAATACCGCGACAAAAATAAAATGCTTAATATGTGCAAATAAAAATCACCCAATTTCTACCAAAATTTCAGACTCCCACGGTGGTGTAACTTCTTTATGCCAACGAAGTTAGTAAACAGACCGGTTTTGTTTGATTAATGCACTCTCGCCATCTACACTATTTTTATTAGATTTATTTATATTTATTATTTGTGTCAGCCTACAAAACCACCATAGTCACGTACTGAGATCGTAGTAGAGACATTAAAGGTACCGATACACATGCTTATTAGTGGCACGTGAGCATGCACAGTATTGACCTTCTTTAGCCCTTGCTTATTTTGACATGTGTGTACGCACATTGCTAGTAATGAGCATGCTCATTACTAGCACGCTAAAAAATCAGCTACCGGTTGATTTATGAGCATGCTATTGTCATTCACCATAGAGAAGGGGTAGAGGCAAAGAGGTCTCATTTGAATGATAAAACAATAAGGATCAATATCGCGTTAAGTATTTCACCAAAATTAAAAAAAGAGAGACAAAAAATTTACGAAAAAAAAAACATGTTCTTTTTGACATATAGGAGTATTTTGTCGATGAAATTGATCGTATTTTATGTTATTAAGGCTGGACAGCCGTTTGATAAACATGCGAATCTGTCAAATTACGTGGATAGATCATGTGCTTCCAAGCCGTCGTGCCTGAGATGACATCTGAGCGTAAATCGAATAAAACTTGCACTTTCGTCACATATTTATGGTTACGTTGCTAAAACAGTAAGGTTTTGATAGAAAGAGATGGTCATATATTCTTCGCTTTCGTCGTTGTCAGGTATCCCCACAAAAGTACTTCATCTGTCAAAATATTTACTTATTTAACTTTTGATAAATGATCTTATATTATTTAAGTCGACTTATTATTTTCCGTAAATAATTTAAGAATCATTTTAATAATTCTGAACTCCTTTTTAAATCAATGCATATCGTAATATGACAATAACAAAACAATTGCCTAGCCCCACGTGCGTACTGCGTATATCAAAATGTATTATTTAAACTTTCGACAAATTCCCGTATTTTATTTACGTCCAATTATTACTTACTGTATAGAATTTAAAAAACATTAATAATTCTGAAATACTTTTCAAATCATAATGTATACCGTAATATAAACGAAAAATAATTACGCCAACGCGCATGCCCACGGCGCGTACAGTGTGTAGTGTGTATTTTGACTTATCTAAATGAGATTCTGGACTTGGTTGTTGAAATTGGGCTAATAGTGAAACTGACATGTGACACATGTTCAAAGTGTAAAAAGGATGAAACCGTTCGAAAATCCATATAAAACCTTAATATATGGGAGATATCAATTGCTTTTGAGCGTATTATATAATAATAATTCATATAAATGTCAAATTTGGCGTAGAAGTACGATTAATAGTGAAATAAATGACGAGGAATATTCGGCTACATAAAGACGTCTGGCCTCTGCCGTGGCCAGACGGCATATGAACGGCATTTTGACGTATGAGGATGTCGTTTTTCATACTTTAGAATTTTTATTTTAAAATAATAATTAACGTGTTTTTAATAAAAAATGTAGCTTTTCAATAGTGAATGAAGAGTCAAAGTGCGAATATAGATACAATATATCGTTTGAAATCATATTTTTATATGATTAAACAATATTTTAAAATCACCTAAATTCGTAATAACTTTTGCATGTTTGAAACATTATAACATTATTAATATTAAATATTTCTTAATTTCCTACGTACGGATTCTAGATAATTAAGTAAACTTTATATACGTATAAAAAAATATTATGCTTACATACAAATATTTAACACACGCCTCTTCGCCGTAGAACATTAAAAACGTTTTTTTTGCCGCGGCCTGTGGATTAATAATGCCTATATTTTTCTTAATTATTGTAAATAATGTTCAGTTTATTACTTTCATATAAGAACAAAGGTTCTATCTAAGTTATCGCCCTAAAAAAATTGCAATCTATCATATACATTCTGATGTAAATTAATAATAAAAACCCAAATTTTCGTAAAAAACGCCGAAATATGCTTTTGCAGTGAATGTACCGCCTTAAAGGATTCGACACCGGTACCGGACACACTATGTATAAATATAGTTATTTCAAATCACAGTCTTCATCGTGCAAAGTCTCCCTTGCTGTCACAAAAGAACTGCATGGCTTTGCAATGACGATTAATCTCAGGATTATTTTATCAGCCGTTATCATGGTCTAATTAAAATCGCATCATCAGCCAGCGTCGTGCGCGGACAGTGTTTTCGCTAAGACGTGCGTTATCCGCGTGTACCGCTGACATGACGAAAACATCCAGTCGCCCGCCGACTCGTAGCGGGGTCCTCGCCTCTTATCGCGGATGTTTTCCTCAATTGCCGCTTTCGGCCGATAAAATCAATCCTGCGGCCGGGTTTCGCCGTCAATAAAAATGACGATAACAATTCCGAGGGAGGAAGAAAGCGCGGCTTCCGTTGGTTTAATTTAACGATTACTTTTTATCGATTTTATTTTTAGTAGCTGCGGCCCACATTTCCGAATCGCCGTTTTGCCGTCGTGTAGGTACTGTCCGAATTCGTTACCAGATACCATCTTGAATCCACTCGATTTACATTATTCACCTTTTGGGACCCGAATCGACTCGTTCAGAAATTATTCATTTGATCCGCAAATACGTGCGTGGGCCGAGCGAGGTGGACAGCGTTTATACGCGCGGCCCTCATAGGCCATCGGACACGAAACTGGTATATAATATTTATTTCACAATGTCAATTTCTAAGCTTGGGTATTTTAGGGACGTGTTTCGCAACAGTAATAGGGCCGCGTGGCCTTTTGTAGAGTTAAAAATTAAATATCCCCGTGAAACCGGATAACATTGCGATTGATGAAATATCCACAATACAGAATATGTTGTATGTCATTACAACTCATGTTGTAATGACATACAACATGAGTTGTATGTCATTTTGGACATACAACTGTGGTATGTCCAAAATGATTATGCATCATTTTGGTGGTAGCACTAAGCTTGCGATGCTTATCATTAATTGCAGAAACTGAACATAAAAAGGTATTTTTTTGATAAAGGCGGTCGTTATCTGTTTATTTGTACATTTGTTTGGCATGCCCGGACGGGTTTTGTAATCTTTACAGAAAGCACTTGTAAATTTTTGAATAAATCGGCTTTTTCATACGGCCAAAAACAATTAAATGTGCTTTGTGTATATAACTTGTGTGATCTGAAAAATGCTTAAAAATGAATACATCTGTTTTCATAACTTATTCTTACTTGCGCTGTCTCAACTCATTGCCTAGACAGGCTGTTGGGGTCGGCTCTTCTCGTTCTCAGGCTATATTATACTCTTCTTCGGTTCAGGGTATCGTTTTCGTCCAGGCAATTTCTCTGTAGGCTTTTAGAGCAATTGAGTGATCCAGGAGTTCTTTCTATATTCTGTATTCATAACTCATTTTAATAATATTTTCAAAATCGTTTACCACTGTGGTCTACGTAGTCAAAATGTAAATAACATCGTTATCTTGTTATTAGATAAGTTGGAGTACCGCCGTAATTCACCTACAATATTAAAATCAAATTAACAAACGAGTCGAATCAATCGCCGCTTATCTCGGAACTGCTCCGAACAATAAACATCGCGCGTTAGGCGCACATGCAGGTGTCTCGTAGCTAGTAGCAAAAACTTCAGGGAGTCTTTATTCTATTTTTAATAGAAAATATTTCCTACCCTTTGTGTGAAATGTCAACAGTTACAGAGATAAGCGACACCAAAGTTTGCATTTTTTTCTTCTTCAATATTTCCGACTTAATTTCTGTGAAACGTTAGACTATCGCTACAGTAACTTATATATGAAGTATTAAAAATGCATTCGCTTTAATACAAATCAAATGAAACTAATAAAACTTTACAAAAAATATTTTCAAATATATGCACGGTTTTAATAATTTTTATTTGAATTGTATCAAATCGAATGAATTTTTAATATTCCATATAAGTTACTGCAGTGAAAGTCCAACATTTTACAGAAAATAAGTCAGAAATATTGAAAAAATGCAAACTTTGATGACGCATATCTCGGTAACTGTCGGAATTTCACCCAAAGTCTAAGTCTATTCAAAATTCAATGAAGACTCCCCGAAGTTTTTGCTAGTAGCCACGAGACACCTGTATATATGCAAAAGGATTTATTCATCGTCACTATTTCTAGAACTATATGAAACAGGGATGTCACAACAACGCCCCGTAATCACAGACCAGCATTGAACCGGAATCGTCAGCGGACCCGCACAATGGGGCGGCCGCCGCAATTGTCTCCATATTCGATATTCCGCCATCGCGCGCGATGCACGCCGCGCTCCGCCATTTTATAATTAGAAGGCAGCGCAGAATGCAGCTCACCGCTCGCGGCTGACGTACGTCTTCTTTGTTGTGCGCAAACGAATGGGCTATTTTTACCGAGCGCCAGTTTTTTGTCTTGCGGCGTCCACCGTAATCGGCCGCTCCAACAGCTGAGGAGAGCTGCCAGCATTTCGTGTCGGTGGTTCTGTGGTCTGGATGATTCCTGAAATACATCGATTGAGGCAGGCCATGTCCGCATCCTCCCTTACGTCGTAACAACTCTCAGTCTTGGCGTATTTTTATCGCGGTTGTGCCAGTTTCGCTGCCTCTAGGTCGAGACGAGCGAGAGGAGGCAACTTGAAGCCTTTGAAATGTGGTTCCGGAAACAAAAGCTTAGAATTCCTCGGATATTAATGCTTACTAATGCCTCCTGTTATTTTGGAACAGTTAACCCTTATATAATAACTGGCTGTAACCCGTCAAAAATGACATACTTTATGCCGGTTCCTGAAGAATAAGTATTTACTTATTTATAGCCGACACCCATGAAATAGTAATAACTACTTTTATCAAAATATTTGAACATTTTTAAATTATATTTACCCTGCCGGCGATTGGGCGGAACATGAAATGGTTCGTTTCTTTGCTAAGTCCTATATGTATTGTATTTTTGACGGGTAATGCAGGCTCGGCAATGGCAACATCGCTATCATTGCCGCCTTCGACTTTGCTGGCCCGGGGTTCAAGCCCCATCTCCAGTCATTTAATTTGTTTTTCTTAGCCGTGAATTCGAACGAAATTACGGTCGTTACACGAAGTTACGGGGACACACAGACAGACGGGCGGACGGATGGACAGAACGAAATTATTATGTTTGATACACTTGACTAAAATTACAGCTTTTCATAAGTCAGATTTAAAATTAAATGTTTAGTTCATTTTTCGCTTTTTCAAATCATACATTTGCTCTCCGTTCCTCGTGGTCAATTTACGGAACATCACTCAGTAGCTGCATATATTTTACTCCATTCATTATTTTACTCCATTCATTATTTTAATTTCTTTTTTACAACATCGCTTTTCAAAGATTAGTTACAGAGACTAATAAAAGCGTTGAAAGATTGTTAGAGGAATGCGGTACGATGAGTTACGTAATTTCGTAAATATGTCAATCGGTGAAATGAGATTTTCTCTTACAATAATAATATTTCGCTACAAAAAACAAGTCACGCGGAGCCAACAAATACTTCAAAATCTCATTCTCCCACAAGGTCTTTCTGTCCTGTTTATTGTTTAAAATGGATGCGAATCTGATGAAAGCGTTGAAGACCAGAGGCGAGCCATCTCCAACTGGATACTGTTCGTTATCCTATTGCAACATTTTTTTTTACTTAATCGTCATCATCAAATACGAGACAGTGTATAGTGCAACTGGACTTCAGGAAATTCCAGAGAACAAAAAGTATTTTCGGAAAACAAGGGATGAATAAGGTGCCTTTAAGAGGACGAGTGATTTCTGCAATGGTGATATCATCTCCACCAGTTTGAAAAAAGGAGTTTTGAGAAAAACCCCAAAGAATTATGTAATTCCTTTAAAAATCCACCTACCACGCTAGCTCAAAATTGCTATAACTCAGCAAATTTTTCGAATTTTGAATGAGTTGTGACTCAAATTGGTCTTAGAATTTCGAGCTATACGGTGAAGTAGAAAACGATTTTTGAAAATCTCAGGGTTGTGTAACCCCACCCCTTAACATGCTGACTCAACATTTGTCATAGATAATGGAATAATTTGTTGTACGTGATTATTTAGAAAAAATTCACTCGTGATTCTTATCAATATCTTATTAAGAGCGCTTAGAATATTTTCATGTAGATAAATTGGAAGTTAGAAGACTAATTGCTGACTTAATACACGCATATAATATAGTTCATGGAAATATTGATTCAGAATTTTGTGTCGAAAACATAACTTTGGATGTTCCTAGTCGCCGACTTAGGACATATAATACATTTTCTCTTTCAACTTTCAATAACAATATGGCCCACTTTAACTCTATTTCTAGAATGTTGAGGTCATACAACAAAATATAAAATAATCATAACGTCCTCATTGACATGTTCCATGACAGTTTCCACGAATATAAGAGAACTATTACCAAACTGTGAAATTAGCTGTTTAGTCTCGTTAATCTTTATAATAATTTAATCTCACTCTGTTCAAGTTCACTCTATAAAATCACTTTTTTTCCGTTCTTCTTTGTATATGTTTTAGTCTTTACTTTTGCTGTGTTTACATTTAAGTGATGAAAAGCATCCATATTATAATTACTCCAAGCAATGTCGTACGTTTCTGCATTTGGATTTCTATTTATATACAATAATTTTGCCGTGGTGCCCATTGGGTCGTGTGGTGCAGCGGATAACGCGTCTGACTACGGATCAGAGGATTCCAGTTTCGAATCCTGGCAGAATCGAATTTTTTTTACGGTCGAGAATATTTTATTCGTTGAAATTTTAATTACATTTTTGGTTTTTTATAATGTTGTATAAAAGTAATCAACACTGCGAGAAGAGAATCTATATTATAATAACCCTAACCAATGTCGTTTCTGTCTCCGTATGATGATTTCTATTTGTATACAATAATTTTATAACGCGTCTGACTACGGATCAGAGGATTCCAGTTTCGAATCCTGGCAGAATCGAATTTTTTTGCGGTCGAGAATATTTTATTCGCTGAAATTTTAATTACATTTTTGGTTTTTTATAATGTTGTATAAAAATAATCAACACTGCGAGAAGAGAAGAGAGTAGGTACCTACCTATCGAACTGTGGTTTATTCCGCTCTGACTTATTAATCGGTTGTAAATACTGAATAAATACTTTGTCTTAATTATATCTAAACTACCCGTAATTAAAAGTGGAAATTTGCCAGATACAATTGGCCGCGAAGCGGCTGACGTAGGCATAGGTAAACAATTGTGTTTGCTGCTAAGGAAACACAATTGCCCGCGAAGCGGCCACAATAGCCGGCCGCAGGGCCTAGCAGTAGCTTCTCCGATTGCTTTCCTGCTAGTTTAAACTAATTGTGCTATAATTGTTTTACCCGTATCATGTTATGTGTTTTTCATTGTTTGTGAACCATTCAAAAAAAAATTCCCTCACCCCACCCACCCCCGCCGCGCTCTTAACTTCCCGCCGCCCTCCGTGGCGGTGGATGCAGCAGGTCACCCTCCCACTCGCGCTGCACCGCACCACTCCACGACCTCTCCACTCTGCACACAATGTGATGAAACGCTTACGTAATTCGCTCGGGGCGTCGCGAAGCTCGATATCTCGCCGCGGCTCGAGACTCCGCCGCGGGAAATGTCATCCTCCAAACGTGAAATGCTAACGACAAAAGCGGGGACACCTATCACATTGTTGTGCGGGTTGTGCGCAATAAGTAATACAGCCTATTTTTTAATTTATTTTTTTTGGTTGGACGTAATTAATAATTTAACTTCGACCGGTTTCGACACCGCTGTATCTTCGTCAGGACGCACACACACATCCATAATATATATATATATATGGAATAAAAGTAGTTTCTGGAATATCTCGCGTCTCCTGTAAATGGTCTCCCTGAGAAGACCTAGGCCGACGTTTCGGCACCGTATCACGTGCCATTGTCGAGGCTAAAAAGGCGTCAAAAGTTACGGACTAGTCCGTGCCCCCCAATATAATGTGCCCGAATCGTGGAGCACATTGTAGAGATTATTCATCTATTTCATTATTTATCAAAGAGCTTGTCTTACTGGTAATAACTTTTCTGAATTCTCGATCTATGTCGTGGATATTAATCATTATTTTCATTAATGTACCATTAAACTTTTCTATCCCGTCGCGCGTAAAAGGAATAATTTTGTAAATTTGGAAACTAAAATAAACTCGGGTATTAATTTTCTTAACAATATTATTTTTACCAACTCTTCTTCTCTCCTCTCAATATTACCTTTACACCAGTAAATCCGGCTCCTTTTGTCACCTCACCGAATTAATTATTTGCACTTTTATCACCTTACCGAATTAATTATTTGCACTTCCACCTAATCCATGTAAAGCAAATTTCTATATTTTAATGTAGTAAGTTGAAGGCCAGCGCCACATTGGGCGTATCTTCCGTCGCGTAAAATCGGCAAAGCAAATGGTTCAACTGATTGTCCGCCCAGTGTGATTGATTCGCGCATATAGCATGGAAAAAAGTAGCGGCGTTCCGCGACGGAAAAGACGCAGCGGAAAATACGCGCAGTGCGGTGCCGACCTAATATTTCACTTGTCGATTAGAGATTCTGATACTCTCGAAACTCGAGTAGTAAAATATAATTAAACCCATAGAAATAACACAAACATTGTTTTATTTATTTATTTTTATTTAGGTTGTCCATCCATTTTGATGATTATAATACTGACTTTCTTTGTTGAGTTTTGTCCGAAACACGGAATATTCGCGCAGGGGTGGGGGTATTTCTTGTTAAAGGTACAGATACACATGCTTATTAGTGACGTGCTAATGAGCATGCCACTAATAAGCATGCTAATAATGAGCAAGTGTGTACAGTTGTTAGCATGCTTATTAGTGGCATGCTCTTGTTATAGAATAGAGACGCTCTTGTTCAAAATGGAAACTTTGCAAACTGAAATAGAAAATTCAAGTGAACCAATAAATCAAAATAGTTCCCGAGTTTCCATCCGCACATTTTTGATTTTAGTTTTTATAATTTTTATTGTAAGATTTGAATCATTCATGCCTTTTAATAAAGTTTGATAAACATTATTTCTCGCTATATTATTTTTACACAACGATGACCGAGTATTCCACAGACATTCGTGATTCCTATAATAAGTCACGAAAAGTAATGTTTTATCATCTCCCCAACGCGCCATATTTGTTTCATCTGTCGTGGACTGAGAAGATCGCAACGATAATACTAGCCGCGAAGCCCGCAAATGACATAAGCACGCTCATAATAAGCAAGCCTGTTCACACATCCTCCAAAGATACCCCTTCTCCTGGTGAATGACAGTGGCATTACTAGCATTACTAGCAATGTGCGTACACACATGCCACTAATAAGCAAGGGCTAAAGATGGTCGATACTGCGCATGCTCACGTGCCACTAATAAGCATGTGTATCAGTAGCTTAAGGCAGGAGTCACGTTGAGCAGGTGTTCTCTCGTGTTGTAACGAGATGAACTTGACCAAATATTGTTATCGAGTTGGCAGCTGGAGGTGTGGACCAGAGGGCATCAACCGTTCCCATTTGTCATTCAATCTGTTTTGCTCATTTCGCGGACTGAGTTTGTAGAATGGCGGTGCTGCCAATATCTAACGTCGGATACGACATTCCTTTTAATTATATTTCTAATGGCTATTTTAGAATGATGGTTTATAAACATGTCAAGTTCTGCACCTATTAATACATAATGTATATAAATTCGATTCTTTCCGTCTTTTCTATGTTTTTTTGTTTATTATTGAACTGCACAGTACCGTTTCTGATATCAGACAAAACCTCTAAACAATAATAAATTATAAAAAAATTAATTTTTAATTTTATTTTTTGCGGCCTATGTTAATTTCATTTTGATTATATCCATTTGCTTCAACAACTGTTAAAGCAAGTGGATATTACTGTATTGTATAGTGTGTTGACATTATCAAAACGAAATTAAAAAAACTTGGGTCATAGAACGTGGTCGTGAGAGAATAAGCCATACCCCTAATTAATTATGTTAAAATACTTAACACGTATTAATTTTTTTATAATATTATTTTTCAATAGTAGCGTATAAAATATAACAGCTCAATTATTCGATAATATGATGGTAAGCGGGTTAATGCGAACCTCCTTTTTAAGCGAAGGTATTAATTCTCCAGTGTCCGGGGAAAAAGTATTTACATGACGTATGTTTATTTAGCGGGCATATTTTAGTTAAATTTATTACGAAAATTGCACAATCACAAAATTTCGTATTTCATATTCTCTTACTCTTACATTCAACATGCCTTAGCTTTATCATATTAACGTGAATCAGTAATGATAGTAATTTGCCCTTTTACCACATAATACAAATCAGTAAATATTTGAACAAAAAAATACATTTCTATATATCTCATTTAATTTTATTTCTTTATTGTTTTATTTGAAAATACTGCAGAATAGCCCATACAAATACAAATCTCAATTCCCTTTGTTTGCATTATAATAAAAATCATGTCTTAATTCTATTATGTAATGTAAAAAATAATTAATTATAATTAATAAATTATTTCAAGTGTCAGAAATCTCTTTTCACACACATCTGCCATTTTCTTCATCCAAATTGTTTTTGTATTAAATTAAAGCCAATATTTCCGCTTTCATAATATAAATTTTGACATTCGACAGATGTATTGACATTTTTCGTAGAAACTTTACGCGTATATAAATTAAATTGTCCTGTTTGTTAGTCTCGGAATATTATGACGATGTTGTTATCCTGAGAATAGGGGTGGGGAGCAGATTCTGAACGACTGCGAAAACTGAGACTGAGAAACGTTCTTAATTATTTAATTTATTATTATGACAAATCAGTTATGTTGATAAAGAATCCCTCTTTAACACATGTTTGTTTTATTTTTTCAAATTAGTAAAAAATATATTTTTTGTTTTGATTATTTTGAAATCCACATTTACACATATTTTTACATTTACATATATAAGTGAGTGAGTGACATTGACTTTTGTGGGATACTATGTACACCACTCCACTAACACGTAGGCATATGCCGGAGTGTATACATTATATTAGTTTTATATTAGGCATTTGTCTTTTCAATTATCGTTTCTATGGGTATATAATAATAAAAATAAAGTAAAAAAAACACATTTTGTTTAGAGATATAGTTAATTAATTTTTCAATAATTTATCTACTAATTTTCGCCTTACATAATTTTCTGAATATTTTTTTCTTTACTCAAAAGCCAGAGCGACACCATTGATTTAAATTTTGTTTCAGGAAATTCGAATGTGCGAAATTACTTTAGTGTAATAGATTTTAGATGCCGAGAAACTAATGTCGTTGGCCATAGCTAGTTCTTGTTATAGGCGTCGGTATTTGTTTTCTTGTAAATATTCTTGTTGCGTGAGTCAGTTGTCCTGGTACATGTGTGCCAGAATTTACGTTAAATTGTTTTAGAATTTTAAATATATAGAGTTATCTGATGTCATGTCACTGAAATAAATGAATGAAATATCAGATACTATAAGTACTTGAGGATGGCCCCGTTAAAAGCCGCAACAACCGTAGAACTTGTATGAGAAGATGTATGAATGTGGCCGAAGCAAAAGTGGTGTACCGGGATAAAAGAGTGTGGCGTTCAATCCTCTCTGCCTACCCCTGCGAGGAAACGGCGTGATGGTTAGTTATGTTACTGAAATTCTGAAAAGAGTCTGTCGGATGAATATCTATATATGTGGGGTATAAAAGCTAAGGCAGCAATAATCAAAAAATTAAAAAAAAAACTTTTCGAATGCAGTCACCGAGGAATTCTAAATTTAAAGTGTACTAAATTCCAGATTTAATGTATCTACCCCTTCCAAAATTATGTTTCCTATAAATGTATAGGCTGAGCTTCCTATAAAATCTTGAATTCAGTTCATTGTAAATTAGTAATCATCGATGACTGCATTTAATTATTTTTTTGATATTGCTGCCGTTGTTTTTGTACCCCCCACATATATGGTATTTTATTAACAACTTTAATTGCCCAGGTATACAGCGTAACATGTGACTGATATGTGCTTTTAATATACGCGTATATCGTGAATCCAATTAGTTAATGGTGATGATTTAAAACTCGGTTCGGGCAGAGTTCCCTTTCTACGATCCCTCGCATCCCCGGCCCCCCTAGTACGGAGAATCTGACCCAGATAGTCCACAATGCCGTCCCGGCCCTGCGCTGCCGACGTAGGCATCTATTATGATTCCGCAACGTCCTCAGCTACCGCTGTGCGGGTCTCCCCCCGGCTACAGATCGCACACCGGAGTCGCACGCCGCACGCCGCACGCTAGCCGCACGTATCCACGTTGTATTCTAATTCGACATTCGGTAGTAGACATTATTAACATTTATATTTTTATTAAAGTTTTGGATACGCTACGAAATGCGCGCGTTACTCAATACAAATCTGTTTTTTGCTTTTTAACCGCCATCTGGCGAAATCTTCGTTTTTTATATCAGTTTCTGCGATGTATGTCGCCGCTGCGCTGAATGACATCCGTCTCTCCGACGCAGAGCAGGGATATTTAGTCTGCGGATATATCTTTAGTTGTCAGTCCTCGCGGCTGGTTCGTATCGCGCTTCCTCACATTCAAACAGTTGTACTTGACGGTTGTGCTGTAAGAATTGATGCGCTGTTTATTTTATGTTTACCAAGTAGTATAAAACGTCTAAGGCGCACACGCACACATTTTTTAACGAGTCACTTACAGAATTCTTGGTACAAAATACGTACAACAGTACATCACTTCAAATGCAACCCAATACTCCCAGTACAGGTGTCTTCGGCTCGCTCCATCACATACATTATATTCAAAGTATTACGAACTAGGCGCATTACATGCATAGCGATTAGGCGTGTACAGCCCATGTAAAGCTGTAATTATTTGATAATCTAATATGTTATGTTGTCAACTCGTCCCAGTAAGGGGCGGAGGGGGTATTTTCAGTCAAATGGGAACATGTACAGTATTAAGGGTGAAATATTAAGAAACGTGATGATATTAATTTGTTTTGAATTTCTACGATTATTTATTGTGAGTAAAAAAATTCATTTACGACTATCGAAATAATGTTTACATTCAATTGAGTTGTTAGGAAATTCTGAGAAGTTTTTAGGCTATAGCGCTGTTCTTTTACTCTCGTGATTAGGTTTCTCGCGGTTTGGATTGTGCCCCATGGTCATGAATCATGATCAAGGTTAGTGCATTGAAATTTTCCGAAGTAATATAGCGTATATTTCTATGGAAGTCTCCTAAAAGTTGATTATTTTGTGGCTAGTCTGTAGGACGTATCGTGGTGGTTGCTCGGTGCGGTGTGGCCGCGTCTGGTGTGCAGTTTGGCTAGCTCCCCGGTGTGATAATCCTAGATGCATGTATTGTACACACACATACAATAAACGTCACGTTATAATAATGTGGCACACTTGACGGGAGGAAAAGCGGTATTCCTCCATTCACACCAGTGTTTGATGCATTCAGGAGCCAACAATGTCGGCGTGAGTGATAAAATAACTCTGATTCATTTAGAACGCTAAAGAATATCTTTGGCATATTTTAATATTTTACCAAATTTCATGCGGTTGTTATGTTTCGGCAGTCAACTTTCGATTTAAAAAATTGTCGCATAGTCTTCTTGTGTTTTCTTGCTATTTAGTACTGTAAATGAAGACACACCGTATCCCCGAAAGCTCCCATATCGAACCTACTCTTACGTCGCCAGGTTGACATTTTTTCTCTAAAGGCCATCTCCGAGCCAAGGCGTGTAAAGGGCGACTAGGCAAGGAGAGGAACAACAAAACATCATTCATTGTCCCACTCCCACCAAACGCTATTTACTAGGTAATTAAAACATAAGAAAATAGGTACAAGTACTTATAAGTAGAATAGAATAAAAAATTGAAAAGCTATTTAGTACTGTGAGAAAATTATAAACTAACTATTTTTACTAATCATACATACCATCGTTAGGATATTCTGTCGAACTTTTAACACAAATCTTGCACTGCACTGAATCGAAACCATGTTTTGCTTTTCTGCATCAGCATGTTTACTACCTAAGTAGAAGATTATGGCGGTCTTCCAATTCGATGCATTTCAGGTTTATCGAATATTTTTTTTTTATTTCTTTACCTTTAAATTAATAATAATTGTCCTCGTTCTTAATTTTTTTAAATGTATTATTACGATAATACTTTACTACTGAAAAATTGCAAAGTTTATATGTATTGTAGTGCTCTATACTTTTTCACTTATTCTCTTTATTTTTTTCACATATAAATTACGAAAATATTTTGTACAAATTTCGGTATAAAATAAAATAAAGATAGAACATAAATAAATACAAAAGAAAATCCTCGGTGGCTTAAGCATGTTTTCAAGATTTTTCTGTAACTGAAAAAATGATCCAATCACGAGCTGCCAGGATTATCCCGTTCTTGGATTTTCTATTTTATGTGGCGTACAAGAGACATGAATGAAAGTTTCCTTTCGTCTAAGAATATTTGTGTCGCACTACACACAGTGAGTAGGTACATGGCTAACCGAATCTGTTGGCGATACGCGTTGTGACTGCCTACTTTCGTGCGAGTACGATTCAAAATTAATTAAAATAACCACATATTCTTAAAATACGAAGACTATTATTGTGTAATGGGATGGTGGTTGCTATCCCAACACGCAAAACTCGACTATGTATATTTTTGTTATTAATGTTTATATGAGAAATTTCAAGGCATCTGTCAAATGTCAATAATTTTATTATTGGCTTTTATTTAACACTTTGACACTTAAGAATTGGAAATTAATAGAGACGTGTGTATTTGTAATAATCTTGTATTTGTGAGAAAATAACCATCGCATTTCGGTAAATATACAGACTGTCCCGTAGCTAGGAGCAAAAACTTTGGGGTTGTGTTTTTATGCAATTTTGAATATAAAATATTATTTTAGTGAAATGTCAACAGTTACGGAGGTAATTGTCATCAAAATTTGCAATTTTTTTTTCAATATTTCTGACGTATATTCTGAAAAACGTTTTGCTTTGCAAGGTTTTAATTATTTTATTAGACTTCGATATAAATTACATTCATGATTGTTTTACGAAGATTAAAAAAATGCCATCTCCTTTACCGTTGATATTTTAATTTGCCGTTAATATTTTCTATTCAAAATTAAATTAAGAAAACTCCGCCCAAGTTTTTCTCTTCTAGCTACGAGACATCCTTTATAGTAGGGGTCAATACATTATTGTTATGATACCGCCAACTAATGTGCTTACTGCACACAATAACTGCAATAGAAAAAAATGTCCAGTATTAGTTAAATGAATCATTCAATGTCTTTCGATATCTCCATTATCACCACTGTCAAGGTTTCTCCTAGATACTAACTAGTACCAGTCTCCAGATTCCTTGTACTGTTTTGAGGAATATTTTAAGTACTTTTTTTTTATATACAAAGACAATAACTGCCAATTTAGTATCGTTTTATTTTCAATCATGCGATTGTTCATAGACTGCACGGTTTCCGCGGATTTGAAGCGAGCGATTTGATTTTATCTTTAAAATACGTAAAATAAATTATTGAAGCCAAATTAATTTGCAAACAAATGTTGTTTTGGCATAATGTCAAAACGCTGGAATTTATTGATACACTTTGGCTGTGAAAACATCAGTAAATTCACTGTATTTTCTAAAATCTGTATAATAACTCCGGTATTAAGAAAATTACAAAACTGTGTTGTCTACTTTTCACACAAAAAAAACTCCGGCATTTTTTAAACAATATTTATAAACTTTCTCGTCGATAAATTAGAAATTAAAAAATAATACAATTCAGTCTTCTGTTGAAGAAATCAAAGATAAAATATATATAAATCATTTACCGTATAGATTCGTTTTTTTAAATTAACTACGACCACCAAAATACATAGGTATAAACTAACGTTAATTTCTTGGTGCAAAGTCTGGTTATACGGCAGGTTTCAATACGTTTGACTGGTTTCAAAATACTACTATGAGCTCGTAAATTTTGAAAAAAATATGAAAAAATCAAACATAATTCTCATAGTAAATAAGTCGCGCTTTATTACAAAAAGAATGGAACGAAATTTAAAAAAAAAATTACGCCTTTTGTTAAAAAACGTTTTGTTAACTATTTGATTATTTCTTAATGTACGTGAGATGGGGCATACTTCCGCTCTGATCCAATCCCCTCGCCTAGAGAAGGGGTTTGGTTCATACTTTTACAATTTTATATTCAGTGATTATGACGGAAATAATTTATTTAATTGTTCTGCAAAAGGTTATTTTTATTATTATTATTTTATTTTTAGTTAATGTTTTATAATAAAAAGTTGAAAAAAAATAATTAAAAAGCTCTCCGACTGGACAAGCTACCTTTACAATATTTATTTCTTTACAAAACGTGTCAAAGAACAGAAAACAACAGCTCACAATTTTCTATTAAATTATTTAAAACTTTTCGGGTGTCTCCGAACGCTTAAATTTTCTCCGTTTTCGTTTGTACAACGCGATACTTTGAGCACACCCGCCGCCCGGGTAGCGGGTATTCAGGTGAGCCTTTGTGATTCGAACCGTGTCGAAACTAATAATTTATTTTCTCGTCGGTGGTATATCGTGTGTGATTTATCCGTCGCGTATTTTTCCGCATGAGAGTGCGGCCGCCCCCGTACACCACGCGCTGGCGGGGCGCAATGCGCAATCCGGCAGCATCCGAAAATCGTTAGCGGACCTCCACATTGCCGCGAGCGGGACGCGATGCGGCAAACCCTGCACCGTTCGTCGGCGCTCTCTTCGGCCGGGCAGTTCGGCAGCTAGTGGCAAAAACTCCGGGGGAGTCTTCTTCGTCCGGTTTTGAATGGAGAACATTCTTTACACTTGGGGTGAAATGTCGACGGTTACGCAAGTGAACGACATCAACGTTTGCAATTTTTTTATCATTGCAAGATTTGACATTTTTTAAATTTATTTAATTAATAATATATATAATATTTTCATCATTTGTTTTTGTGTGTATATAACTAACCAAAAAGAATTATGATTCTTGTGTGTGGTGAGGGATAGCCAATCATATAGATCAAACTCCATCACAAAGTCAATTCTACAATAAATGGGAACCCATTCGGGTTCACTGGGGAAATATGCACGCAAGGCGCAACCGCAAAACATTCACCATCATGCAAAATAAATTGAACAAATCAAGCAATTGTACAGGTATCTTCATCGATTCGTGGGAAGTACTCGACAGTATCTCCCATGAACAACTCGCTTACTTACTCACTTCGTGGTGCAGCATTTTAATTTAAAAAATATATTTTAAGTTTATAATACACACAGTCATCCGTATTCAGAACTAAGCAATATTGCTATTTCTGTATCTTGACAGTTATTGTATAATATTGTGACGTTTTATGTTTGACAGGTTTGAAATTAATGAATTAAATCTCGAAAGAAAGAAAGCAAATCAAAGAAAGCAATTCGTAATTGTTAATAACTTAACGTTTTTTTTTTACCTTTTAGGGCTTTCTGATTGATTGAATTCATTAATTTCAAACATAAAACATTGAAATTGGCGGCAATATAATGTTATACATACCTGTCAATATTGGGATAAAGATCTGACATTCCAATATTGCTATTTTCAGAATAGTACAGAATATGAGTTATTAATTACTATAAGTAGTAATTATATAAAAACTATAAGTTGTAATTAATAACTCACTAGCTGTAACCCGTCAAAAATGACGATACTTTTAAATGTCGGTTTTTAAGGAATAAATATTTATTTATTTTATTAAAAATAATTCGAAAAAAAATCTTCGTAAAAAAAATTCGAAAAATAAATTACTCTAAAGAAGTTCCGGACGTTACACAAAGTTACGGAGACAGACAGAGAACGAAATTATAATAATTAAGATGTTATGTTTGAGAGCGACTGCTCCTCTCGAAGCTATTGTAGTAATAATTAATAATTCATATGGTGTATGTATTACAAAGTTAAGATAAAAACTAATTTTAAATTTGCATTTTTTGTAAAACGTTGAACTAATGTAACAAGTGTAGGTATACTTTTTGAGCCAAAATAAGTGTTAAATTTTCCGTATTAAAGACTGCTACAGTTTTTTTCAATTTTCCGTCGCGAGCCCTGGGTTTAAAGATAAAAAGCAAAATAGGCGAAAAGAACCGATGGAATAAATTAATCCTCCCGCCGAGTTTCGGCAGGATGGCGGTTTTTCTTACCGAGTGTTTCATTTTTATTTATTACACATAATAATATCCAGAAAACGGAAAAGCATAGCTGTGTTCTTCCCCTGTCGGAATAGATGGAAGAACATTTATTTTATTTTTTCAACGAATTGAGCCCGTATCGTTTTAACAATAGGTTTTATATAACACGCTGTGTCGAGCTAATAAAACACACCTACAATTGACACGACTACAACGTTATTTTCTTCTGTCTGCACGTGAATTTAAGAATTAAATTACACGCAAATTTTGAATAAATGATGTGGCCACACATGCCTATAAATTCCTCAACTTGAAATTATACGCTTTGCGGTAGCAAAAAAATCGATAACATGGGATATGAAGAGTCTTCAAAATGACGAGGATCATCTAGACATATAATACGTGTATGCATGTACGATTCGTATGTATACACCATCCAAACAGATATCTTGACTTTTTTTTCCTCTTTCCAACATTATAAGGCTTTTTTTCATCATACTAAATATACAAAATCACTAGTAGCGTTACTATACATATAGTAATTTAAAAAATTAGCAAGTACTTGTTTATTATTATTCAGTACGTCGGAACATGTAAATACTAATACCATATAGGTAGTTAGTTATATTCGGAATCATATTTTCACGTTATATTGTTATATTATATCGCCTTTGGATAGTACTAGAGATGAGCTTAACCCTTGTTGTGTCTGTGATTGATAATTTAGATTTTAAGTATTGGAAAGTTTACTTTCTGATGCGTTAGTATCGATCGCCGAATTATTATATAATTATCATAACCATTACAAACAAACGAACGAACGTTGCAATCGAATACACATTAATACACATTCACGGTTACCCTAACTGTCTAAGGTTTAATTCATCAACATAACATAAAATTGTTTAAATATATTTTTTCTTTTATAAAATACATAAATTACACGCAATTACGGGAACGTATTTTGTAAAATAATGATAATAACGATGGATATAAAAAATAAATAATAAACCAACAAATAATACGCCTAATCTATCGTTTGATGTCTGAACTACGCACAGATAAAACAACGTATTGCATATGTTTTGAAACGGAATATTGATTGGATTAATGTGAAGAGTGTCCCTATTTCATTTCCTCTAAAATATACATCGTTGCGTGCTGTAGACATGTATTACATTTGGTGTAGGTAGCTACTGAAGCGGGCGCTTCCTCCACGGGCCGCGCGCTATGGGAGCGCGAAGAACCTGTTTTCTTTCACCGCTTAGGCAAATATTTCCGTACGTTTTAATACATTTTTGAGTGTATCGTGTCTTCTTCGCAGGTGATCAGTCGCCGGCCCAGCGATTAGAAAACCGAGAGATTTCTCCGGCTGCGGCCTTTACTATTCAAATCCTATTCAAATTAATTCATTTGCACATACGGTGACCACGCGTCCTTTATTTTAGAGCTTTGTCCTAGATTTTATTAATTTCTCAAAAAACCAACAATGTTCGCTCGTAAAAAGCGTAATTTTTTTCGAAACAATTAGTGTTGAAAATGTTCTCAAGTTTTCACGGCCGTTCAGAATCTTTTGTGCATAGTTTTCTGGGATATTCTGCCATGTATATGTGACCTCTCCGGCCGACGTTTCGGATCACATTGCAGGGCCCATCAGCCCGGATCGGAAACGTCGGCCAAAGAGCTCACATACACACGGCAGAATATCCCAGAAAACTATACACAGAAATTAGTGTTGATTTATGTATAAAATAAGGTATAAAGTAATATAATTTTAGTGTTGTAACGCTTATCAATTTATATATCTTTTTTTAGTTGGTAAAATATCAAATTTACAAACCTATATATTACAAACCTATAAAAGACTTCAAGCTTTCGCCGCAAACTCCGAAAGATTGTACTTAAAACTCTACCGTAAAATTCACTCTTGTAGTGTTGACTCAAAAATATACAATTTGCAAATATACGTATTATTTGTTACGAAACTTATTCAATGGTTGTTTTGTATTTGGTAATCTGATTTCTACCACGCTATTTAAAGCATTATAATATTGTATCGTTATTTCAACTGTACACGTACCTACACCAATGTACCTATATGTAATTCTTTAATAAAAAATGTTTAGAAATTCAGTTTTAAATCCGGGTATCAATAGTTATTGAACTACAAATATGTATAGCTAAACACTTAAGACTCTGTTAATGAAAATACGGAACATAGTATTCCGTTAGAGAGAGTGATCATTTTTGTACACAAATATATGTACTTGTCTCGAGGTACGGAGATTTAATACTTCTCGCTCTAATTTCGATACTATTTTACCGTTACAAATGTAGTTACCTACGTTCGCAGTAACGCGCTCAACGTTTGGTTTAATTCTATGTGCATTTTTAATTTTTGTCGTATTTTTAGATGTCATTTAAGTATTTCTATCTATAGAATATGGTCACCGTATTTATATCGTATGTTTTCACTTTTTATCGACTGTTCGCCGGGCAGCGCTGAATACGTTAATAGCGGGGACGTAATCTTCGTGACTGCGATGGTAATAATCTCGTGATTTTTTAATGCTTTAAGTGAGCATCGTTCACTCGAGGGCTTACCGAGCGGTCGTCCTCGGTCCTCGGAGGCAGCCATTTAACTTGAAGCGGAGAATACTGCCTTTGCCAACCGTAGATTGATACCATCGCCAAATCAACTATTTAATAATTGAGAACAGAAAGAAAGGTTTTGAAAGATCGCATGAAAGTAGCTTGTTGGTAAAAGCTTCGCTCGCCTAGTGATCGGGTGGGTGCTCGGTGGTTCGAGCCCCATTCCAGGACACCAGCGAGTTAATCCTATATTTAAAGCACGAGCGTTTTGCTTAGTTTGAAAATAGTAAGAATATTGATGCGAAACGTATTCCGTGTGTTCCCATCTGTGTTTAAATTAGCTTCGTCCTCTGATTATAGCTTTGTGGACAAAATCCAGTCATCATGAAAACGTACGTATAAAAATATTATTAACTCTTTATTCGTATGATTTTTATATTTTTATCTGCTTCGCAGTAAAATATCAATTTGATTGAGTGAGGCTTTTATCTGAAATCAATAATTCGCTTTTCAACCGGAACCGGGTGTTTATTAATCGATTATATATCTGTCCCACAATATAAAATTGTATACATCCCACATTTCATAGAAAGGTTTAGTAAGTAATTTTTTATATATACGTTTTATTTTGGAATAGTGAAGTAAACATTATTCTCTGTGCCTCATTAGGCAACATGAGATTAGATCGCACATGAACAAATTACACATATTCAAAATTACACTTTTTTATGTTTATAGCGTTAACTTTGTGGTTGGACATAATTATTAATTTTAATTAATCCGCCCGTTCTGATGAAGATACAGTGGTATCGAAACCGGTAGACGTAGAGTTACTAGTTAAGCGGTTGATACAAAGTTGTTTTATGAAAATTAATAATTACACATTTTTATAAACCTAACCTGTGCTTTTTATGCATATTTTACCAATATGAATTTTACCATAAAGATTTAAAACTATAAAATTAAAAATCATGTGCAATTGGACTTATTTTCAAATCGCCCCATAAAAAGCTATTAACAGACCCATAATGCATAAATTAAAAATCTAGTATCAATTCACTAATTATCAATGAAAAAAATTGGGTACAATTATGCGACAACAACAGTTTCGATGTTAAACTTCAAAATGGTTCATTTTTGTTTTTGCTCTCTTACAGACTTTTTTCACCACGGGATATATGACGTTTCATATTTGAAGTTAATTGGACAATTCCCTAATCAACTAAACTGTTAACAGAATGTCAGAAAAAACTATGTTTTGACGAACTCTAATTCAAGGGTTTACCCGAAGCTACGGGTCATACACACAGAGATAACAAAACTTCGCAGTTTCTTTTTGATCCTATTAGTAAGTTAGCTCAGCGAGTTTGATGATGTTGGGATTAATGATCAGTACATACTGACAACAAAATAGTCAGCCAACAAACTTTCCCAACTTTGCTAAGAAGATTCCTCTTCACTGCGGATGATTTTAAAAAATAAAAATAATCGAGACTTGAGCTTAACAGCGGGATATTCAATTTCCCCGTGTGTTTGAACTTTTAACTCGATTTAAAAAAGAACGCCCCCGCGTTATAAATTTTCGGTCAATGTTTAATTGTATGCGGCAATTCTCCTATGGCGCGTGGGGTCCATTATTGATATTTGGGCATTAAGCATTCCTACGTTTGTAATGTGCGGATGTCGTTGTTAAGATCAGTAGGTCCAATAAAATATTGCGCGATAAATTTTAGACGTATTGATTTCACGGCCAGCTTGGCAGATGGAATAAATTAGAGTATTGCAAATGAACTTTGCAATTTGCTACAATTGTTTTTATACGGTTTGAATTGGTGTGAGTTTATTCAACGACTTCGTGTTATTTTAGGTGCTATAACGTATTCGGTATTCTTTCTTAATACGTTTTATTTTACAGTTTAATAAATTAAATTTGAAAACAAGAATAACTCATTTCTGAGCCATTAAGTCATTTCATAAATATACGCATCCTTATGGTATCCAGATGCGTATTTCTTCAAGTGTTTTCCACAAATGTAGTTTCAAGTTACGGTCTATGTGATGTTGCATAGCCGCTAGCCTTCAAAAATTTTATAAATAAACAGCTATCTACAATCGATTTAGTAACAACGAGAATCGGTATTCTTGTGCAGTTTGGAAATGTTTAAATAACTGGTATGAACCGATGATTTCATTGATGAATGTATGTAAATTTAAATATTCTCAATTTTGCCTTGTGTTTTATTTTTGCGTTTACCGACACCAGCGCCTCCAAAACTATTTTGGAGGCGCTGGTGTCGGTAAACGGTGCTGGAGGATTTGGGAAGTGTCAAGTATCGATTATAGTGCCATACATACGCTAAGTGAGCGCTCTACCATCTTGCTCTTCCCCCATTATAATGTCATACGTGTACATAATGTAGATGTTTTTCTGTTGGAATTTAATAAATCCATTTGTATTTATTAACGAGCTTGATTATTTAAAAAAAAATTCTCGTCTCGTTCGCATCGGTCGGCAGTCAGTGGTTAGTAGTCTCGTCTGTCGTGCGGAAGACCGCCCGGGCAGATTTTCATTTAACCTAATTTATCAATACATCAGTCATGATGATGGGCCATGCAGTGGGATCCGAAAGGGTCGGCTAGAGAGGTTGTAATACATTCGGCAGAATAACCCAGAAAACTAACTTAACTAACCAGAAGTTGCGGGGACGACATAAGTAATACATGTGTCCGAAACATTTTACCCATTTTTTAATTGTTTTCCTTAACCCTTTAATAGGCAATGTTTATTAAAGGACTTGTCGAGCAATTATTTGTAGTTAAATGTTATTATTTGTAGTTAAATGTTACACGTAGTTATTTGGCGTTAAATGGCAATTATTTGTAGTTAAATGATATACGTAATACGATTTTTTTTAAATTAAAAAATCATAGTTTTTAGAAAATTTTATGCTTATAATTAATTTTATATTTGCCTGTAAACAGTTTCTACTCGACAATAGTTAGACTATTTTTTGACAGTTTGAAGACTTTAATTATTTAAAAAAATATGAAAATGATATATTTTGTCATATAGAATGCATATTCAGAATAATATAAACGCATAAAAAACTTATTTTTATTGCAATGTTTTGAGGATTGAGGTAGAAAACTAAAAAAGGTCAACTATATACATCACAAGTGTAAACTCTCAGTTGAATCAATTGAAATGCGTGCCTGATAATTGCTATTGAAATTCATGCTAGTTACACGCAAATCCCCCGGGAACACATTTCTAACTACGTGTCACTTAAAATATTTAACATGGTTGCCAAAACTAAGATTAAAGTTGGGTGGCAATACAGTGACAGTACTTGTGAAAGGGTTAAAACGTGTCACACTGATTATTATAACGTACTTATGTCCCCAATAAAACGCGCGATCTAATCGGATTACAATCTGGCGCGTGCATAAAAGTGCCGGTACAAACATTTAATTAGAGATCAACCCAAACTAGATTTTCAGTCGAAACCGAAACCGAATTTCGGTTTCTGTTCTGGTTTCGGCCGAAACCGAAAACGAAACTTATTTAGACATGTTAATATTTACATTTTGCATTAAATACCTATGTGTTTTTTCTAGACGTATCATCCTTGTTCATTCGGATTAAATGAAATAAAATACATCATTTAATTGATTTAAATTATTTAATATAAAAAAAAATAGATAATAAAAACTAAATATTTAGGTAATACCTAATCTTGAAATACTCGTACTAAATTTATTTTAGGGAAAAAATCAGTGAAATTTTTTAATGGTCTTTAGATAATCACGATAGAAATATTTACACTACAAACAAATCAACTCTTATCTAGATAGATATCTCATAGAGACTTAATTTTATTTTTTTATGGTCAAGTATGTATGGAAGTCTTTGGGTGATCATAGGGCTTACGACCTATCGTACGGCTGGCTTAAGTCATCACTTTACACAATGTAACATTCCCATTTCCACCCATGATAGAATACCATGTCTATCATATTTTTGGAAGTCGTATATTATATATTTAAATTTTGCAATCCGTTTCATACGTATGTTGTAATGAGCATTAGCGCGATCGGCATCGAAAGCTTTTTCATTCCCCTTAATTTACCAGAAATGTCACTAATGAGATATCTATTTTCGATTGGAATTTTTTAGCAATATCCTTTATATGTGTAGTGAGATTCTTCGAATTATGAACATTACACTAGAATACGCCAGAAATATCATTTCAATTTTTTCCCTGTGACAAAATCCAGTACTGTGGTTCTGAAAAAATTGGACAAGCTCAAAATATTCTGAACTCTTTTCTAGTAGTATTTTTTGGACAATAGCGATGCAACAAATCACAAAGTACATAATTAAATTATATACCTTAGCAAAAAACAATATTTGAAAATGATATACTTTTTATATAACGGTTTCTTCCAGAATAATATTTAAATTTAAGGTAAACTTCGGTCGGTCACTAGATTTAATCGGCATCGTTATCCCGTTTACGGAACCGTCGCTCGATCGGGCGCTCTTCCGAGCGCGGTTTACCTTTCACTAGCCGACTATCGGGTTTCTGTAATCGTCGGAAAGACCAAGGGTATCCACTCCTCGGACGGGCTTTTCTAATGGCAATGTCACCCGCCCCGCCGCTGTCCCGCCGCGCGGCTGTGAGGTAAGGCCGCTTTTTTCCTCTCGGTCGTGTTCTCTTTTCGAATTGCGTTACGCTCGCCCCGCGGCCAATCGGAGGGCGATGCGGCGACCGGTAGCGGCGCGCGCACCTCCAAACGCTGGATGCTTATGATAATTTCCGCTGCCGTTGATAACCTCGTCGCAATATTGCCGCTTTTTTTGTTTTCGTGGATCGAACTGACATTAGTGAGGAATTAATCTTTGCTATCGACTTTATAATGTCGTCACCGCGACGCTGTAGCGCAACTAGGTAACTTGTTTTCGTGTCGGCTGCTGGTGCTTGCCTCATAAATGCAAATATGCATTTACTGCATATAAAAAGTAATGTACCTACCGGGGCTGGTCGTCTCTCCAAACGGAGGAGTCAGTAGAAGAGCAGGACAAACAGGAATTCGTTTCGTGGAGTATTCGCAAATACAGCTCCGGTTTATGTGATTCTCGCAAATATAGCATTAGTTGGCGATTACTCGTTATTTTGGATTCTTTCTTTTTTTTTTTTGGATTGTAATTCTAGAATGATTGAAATGTGTCAGTCAAACGACGGGTTATTTATTTTATATTTATATGTAAAATTTTATTTTAGTTGTGTTTTTATTATTTTAGGAAACAGACATGCGAACACGGAATATTGAACGTGTTGCATCAATATTCTTTCTATTTTTAAACTAAGATAAACAAACGTTTGTGCTACGGAAATATAACTCGCTGGTGTCCTGGAATGGGGCTCGAACTACCGACCAGATCAATAGGGGAGCGTCATGAATGCTGCACCAACAGCTACTCATATACATACAACACTATAGATCGGTTCATTATTTTTTCCATTTTTCTTTAAAACTCATACGAATGAAGGAAAAAGAGGAAGAGTAACTTGGTGGTCTAGTTGTTACAACTCTCACCTAGTGATCCATTGGTCGGTGATTCGAGCCCCGTTCCAGGAAACCAGCAAGCTAGTTTATTTTCAAAGAAAAAGTTCCGTGTTCCGTGTTAGCATCTCTATTTAAAAAATGCACATCCCTAAATTATACCAGTGACAACTGCAGTAAAAGCATAACTGACCCTGTTAAGTTTATTTAAAAAAAATTATCTCATTATTATTACAGCACAGAGTAACATTAGATAAGAGAAAGAAAAAGAAACGCGTTCGTTATAAATCAAGGCGGAGGATTTTATTATCACTAATTGAACACTGGAAATGAATTAAGCACTATGTGCCCAAAATAAAAAAATTAAGATAAGTGTATAGATTAGTACCTACTATATGCCTTCGGTAATACATTAAACACTGCACCGAAGTCCTGTCTGTGTTAATTTCCTAGTTACATGGGTATGCGTAATCTCTAAGTACTAAGTTCCACGTCATTTTGTTTATAAATAAGGCACTAAAAGACAGTGTTTTATAGTTTTTAGTATTAGTGAGGTACCGATGTCTAATAGTGTTGAAAATATTAATGAAAAGGTGTGTAAAATAGCATATAAAGAGCGAAAAAGACTATTCGCTTTTTACGTTGTATCTTAAAATGAACATTCTGGCATTTAGTGCTTTATTCAATTCTAATATTCAATTATTGTCAAAAAACATTGTCGCTATGAGAGTGTAAATGGGTGAGACCTTCATCTCTTAATCTATTAGTGGATGGATATTGCCTGAAGACGATTAGTATTCGATATTTTTTCCAGTATTGATAACGAGATAGTCCGCGTCGGTTGTCATTTCAAAACAGTTGTGGTAGGCGTTGTATTAAGGCGTACATACTGGAACCAGATCAGCCTAATAAAAAGGAAAAGATTTATCGCCAGTCAACCGGATAATTTACGCATTACTCAACGGTTAAAAAAAGATGTTCGTACAGCACTATCCAGCATTTTTTTGTGGGTCAAAAATTGTCGGTCGCCTTGAATTTAAAGCAGCAGTCATTTCTTCCTCGATAAGCTTCGAGCGTGTCGCGGTATCAGAGGTCATCGGCGACGAGACGCGCGCGCACCGATACCGCCGCGCGCGAGCGGAGAGATTTGTCTCGCGAGTCGAGGTTGTGCTGCCGATATCGTTGCAGTAAAAGTACGATGACCAGGTAGTCCAGCACTCTTGGAAATACGAACAAAACCCTACTTATCATATAAAATTCAATTATTACTCGCATTTTTCGATTTTTTGGCGGTTTTCTTTAGCATTCTGAGGAAATATAAGCATTTTCCGATTAGCAATGTTGCAATAATTTTTATTTCGCGTATTTCCGTACAAAATTAATACGTTTGCAGGGCCGATCTGGCACCACCATACCAAAAAAATGTTTGCGAGCGCTGTCAGACATCGAAATTCAGTGTGTTATTATGTATATGTTAGCTCTAACCCGTCAAAAACGATGGTACTTTTACACGTGGGCATTATTTTATTTATTTATATTTAAAAAAATAAATATTATAAAATAAGTTACGGACGTTACAGGATGTTACGGACGTTATAGGAAGTTACGGACAGACATACAGATAACGAAATTATTATTATTGGTATTTAGGCTGAAGTTAGGCACTGGTAGATAGAGCCACACAAATGCTAAGATAAAGTACAAAGCTTTTAAGAGTCACGCCTTACACATCCGTCGCAAGGTCTGAGTATGGCTAGATGTTGTATTCATATGAAATAAATGCGTTTTACAAAAGATAACCCATAAATATTTTGAAAAAAAAAATGCAAACTTTGGTGTCGCTTACCTTCTTATCTCTCGACATTTTACCGAAAGTGTAAAAAATATTTTATATTCAAAATTGAACGAAGAAGACTTCCCGAAGTTTTTGCTATTATTAGTTACGAGACACCATTTATAATATATCAGATAAACACTTATTTTCGTAAAATATGTGTTTATCTGCTATACGCTATGTATGTATGTAAGTATATGAGGCTATACGCAGGTATATAATATATCAGATAAACACTTATTTTCGTAAAATATGTGTTTATCTGCTATACGCAGGTTTTATTTATTTATTTTATTAAAAAATTAATGAAACAGCGGTATAAAAATAAACAAAATACCCGATTCCGCTAATTAATTATTATAGTGTAGTAAATAAAAGACAAAATTACAAAGTTTAATAATGAAACAGATTTTTATGGGGTACTACGCCCCTGACGAGCTTATTATTTCGGTCGAGGTTCCCGCCCAGCGAGGCGCTCATGATCTCACTGAAATGCACGTAATGGACCGCAAGTGTCCGCTCCGCCGCTCGCGCTGCGCCCGCGCTTCTTGGCACCTGCTGGCAGCGCGCCCCGCGTCTTGGCGCGCGCCATGTCTTTCTTCAGCACTGCCCTAACTCGATGCATATTTAATCCAATTTATCGTGGCTTTGATTTACGGCCAGTGGCGTAACTGCGCAATGCACTGCGCCGGGGCGCGCGTTTAATGGAGGCTCAAAAGTTCTGGGTCCTGCAATTTATTTGTATTGATATTTAATGCTAATTAGACAAATATTTGAATCTCACTTGTAACCTGCCCCACTAAGCTTAAAAGCAGTATCTCCATTAAACAAATTACCGAGTAAATCAAGGAAGTGAATGAAGCAGCGTCTATCATTCAAATGAATATTTATTTATTTTTTCGCTCAGTCAATTGATATTGAATTAATACAGAAAAAAAAGATTATTTTACTATTATTTGAGGTATTTTTATATTGTTTAAACCTTAAAACTGAAAATAAGCTACACTTTACATACCGTAGACGGATATTTTACTAATTAAAAAGCTTATATTTTCATATTTTAATGGAAAAACGGCAAACAAGCTCATTAGAAAGGTAAAATATGACCTAAGTATCCAAAACCACAAAAAACATTTTTCAATAAGTATGGATTTACTGCCTTTTAACTTAGTGGGACAGTATTGCAAAATTCAAATCTGCTTATCTTCTCTTTTTATAGTTTGCCTATATACCTGATCTATTATTTGTTGTATTTTTCATGTTGTTATTTTTAATTTTTTTTTATCATTTTCTTCTCCTTTGTCTACTTGTTTACTCATCGTATTTTCTTTTATTTCTTACTACTTATTTCATACTCCTTTCTACTTATTATCTACTGATATTCTTTTATTTTTGTACTTAGATATTAGATTCTTAAAACTTTGTGTTTTATATTTTGAAAAAGCCCAATTTAGGTCGTGTATTATTAATACATAACTAGCTGTAACCCGTCAAAAATAATGGTACTTTAACATGTTGGTTCCTAAGAAGTTACGGACATTACACGAAGTTACGACGGACGGACGGACAGACAACGAAGTTATTATAATTGGGATAAACATGGCAATTGATTTTGCAAGGTAGATTTTTCAGTACAACTTATTTTTTAATGCTAAAAGGAGAAATAAATACTTGAAAATAAAAAAAACTGTTGATAGATTTAAATTGGCTCACCGTTAAACAAGGACTAAAGATTTTTTTAAAGAAACTTTAAAATGACGGATACCTACCAAAATATTTCGAAAATAAATATAATGCAGATATTTATGAACATAATGCAAACGGCCTAAGAATTTGCAAATAGAAAGCTGTCGAATACGCAAAACTGTTTTTTTAACAAATTTCAAAGGACGAAAGGAATTAACTAACAAAAGGATCAGAAGGAATGTAGTCATCATTGAATAAAATAGAATTGTTATTTTATAATAAGTGAATATATGCTCGGTTAATATAAGTTAATGATAAAATTATTATTAACTAAATAAATAAAATCATCAAGGGTTGCAGAACCAAAAGTGCTAACAATACTTCCATCTTGCCCTGAGCCCCATTTTTAATGGTATGCCCGTGCGATATTTCGTGGTTTGGGGTTTGTGACGCGACTATTATTAATAGCGAAAACAAACAAAACGTCCCTGCGACGCTATTTGGGGTCCAGTTAGTCCTTTGTAAGATATTTATGCGTCAGTTCATTTAAGAAATGCTTCTTACAATTGCGAGCTGTGGACGTGTCTACTATCCATCACCGTCAACAGAAATACATCGGTCAGGGACAGACATTTTTCTCTAGCAAAAATAATGATTATTCGAGAGAAGTCGCATTATTTCAGTCAAGAGACTGTTATTACATAATGTTTGTTCTACAGCGGCAGTTTTACTGCTCGAATTAAAAATTATCGGCATATTCATATCAGTGGCGGTCGGTGACATTTTGTAGAAGGGATGCTGGATGGTAAGTTTATAAATAGCCTTCGAGTTTATACCTGTCGAGACACAAAACTTTTACGCGTTAATGATTTAATTATACGCTCACGCAATTCACTATTTTCTGTATCCGCGAACTGTCAAAAATGCGCCACACAAACGAATTTCTCAAAACAATCCGCTCGCTTCGTAATATGTAAACATTTTTCCATTTAAGAAAGACGATCGAATTAGTGTGTGTAAGCCGTGCGTGCGAGGCAGATCGTTTCGTTGTTGTGTTGGTGTTTACGGGTATAAACACCAACACAACGAAACAACGTGCGCCGTACGCACTGCTTACACATACTGATTCGGTTGTCTTTCTTAAAAGAACAGATTTATATCTGTGCTATTCCGTGCATTACACGCATAATCATTAAGATAGTCGTTAACGAATGCGCATAGTATTGGAAGACATTGACAGGTGGAACTGAATGCGTTTGCGCGAAAGTTGAATACTTTCAAACACTAAATACGGAACTTTGTAGAGAATAGAAGCCACTGTTGCTGGTGCTTGTGTGTTTAAGCCATTCATAGATGTTAAAAGTTTAGAATGTACGTGTATTTCGACTTGCTTCGTGTGCACGTCGTATCGTAGTGTGTGTTATGTATGGTCTCCAAAGAACATGATGAATTTATATGCAACAGTGCTGTTGTCGGCTAAAAACAAAAAGTCCAAAGTTTTTTGATTCTAGAACAAAGGGTTGCGAAGAATCCAAAGCATGTATGAAGCGACCGCGCCTGATTCATATATTACGGCCGACGCCGACGTCATCTTTCTTTATAATAACCCACACAAAAGTAGACTGCCCATACCTTGTTAGACGATGATCCATTCGAGTGCCATCTAGATTAACCAGAACCGACCTCACTTTCATTCTTCCACACTGCAATACAAACTCCAAACAGAAATCGTCTACAGAGCACTTCAAAACGCATTTCAAGGAGCTTGATTTTTTTTTTGTAATACCACAATCATTGCAGTCAGGTCAAGCTTTACCATATAAACCAAATTACTCTTACTATTTTATTTTATTATATAACCATTATTTTCACCAGTCCAGTGCTATTTAGAGGAATCATGACATTCACTATCTTTTTTGTTTTTCTCGTTGTTGTTCAATTTACCACAAACTGGCTGTTTGATTTTCCAAATAAAATAAAATAATTGATTGAAATGTCATTATTTTCATTTTACGGGAATCATTCATAACATGTTTGTATTACGTATAGTAAATTTCAATAAATTGCAAAGTACTGCAATAATCCTCGTGTTTATAAATAAAACGACGTTTCCACGAGTGCGGCGATATCTCGTTGTGGCGACCGATGCGCGTTTCACGAAGTTCCTACTGAATATCGTTAAAATGCTGAAACCTCAACGTTCTATTGAAATAGGTCACGACGTCTCCACTGCTTATGCACAGCAATTTTAAATCCTAACCTTTGGTGCCACGCTTGTCCAACTGGCAAATAAATAAATACGAAGTTACGACGGTCTTTATGTAACTTCACGATAATTTATGCGCAGGACACTCGAGGGCCTTTGTTCCCGACGTAATGGTCGGTTATATTCCCGAGGGAAAGTCGTAAAAAAATTCCATCCAATGCGAGATCGGTACCTTTCTTCCTTCGCGGTAGTAGCGCGTCTGATTAATGAAAGCTCGTAGGTCTTAGGTGTTTTTAGAAAACTGAAACATTTCTATTTTATCTTAATTATAAAGCGGAAAATCTGTTTGTCTGAAGTACCGAAAACCGTGCGCTCTGGTGTCGTAATATTTACGCTTATTCTGTCTGGAATTTCTATGTCAGCGCGACTATTTTCAACTCGAAACGTTTTTTCTATAATTAGATTAGAAATATCTAAATACCTGTCAATAAAAAATAAGACGCCACATTGTTTAATCCACATTTTTTAACCAGAATAATAGTGTTTTAAAAGAACAAAGTGGAAAATTTATGTGAATGAATTGAGTCTCGTTTTGACTAAATAATTTGTCGCGATTTGATTCTGATTTTTGCTATAAAATATGAAATTAATATAAATAGATATACACAATTAATACACGGATCCAGTAAAGTAGAACAGCCGGGTAGTGAAATTAGTTGTGTATTAAAAGGCATTTAAGGAATTAATTGTTGAATTGTTTGTGTTTTTATCTTATTTATAAAAAGTGATGGGCATTGGTAGACGATTAAGATGCGTGGATCTGTGATCTATTTATCTCTGGTTAATGCAGTGAGAATACTCTAATTTGTCTGCATTATTTTGTTGAATGAAATTGAAAATGCTTGTAACTTAATACGTTTGATAATAAGTTTGGTACCCAATTGTGTAGTTCGCACTTGCCCGTTTGTTTTGTCCCACCCTGAAGTACCTGGCTAGGATTGTAACGCTTGCCCCGGTTCGGACAGTTTGTTTTAATGAAGATTTTGGTCAATTTTAGGAGGAGAACAGAGGATAAAGATAAAATGGAGAAGTTAAAACAATAGAAGTGCCACCTACTCGATGCTCGATTGTCATGGCCTTGTTTACACGGTCTCCCGTGTCGTTCAGGTAATTACCGGAGCAATTATTTTGCCATGGCCATCCAATCACACCTTTCATGGCGAGAGCTTTCATTCACACGACCGGCGCGTCGGGGAGTCGGCCGCAATCCATGTTCATCTTCATTCATGGGGGGGAATTCACCTATTAATCCTTTGCCGGATTGAAGATGTGTCCCGTTTTCTTGATTGAGATATATTATCTTATTCCCGCTGTTAGCTCTCGACCAGAGCCGCAGAGGTGTACATTCAGTTTGTTTCTCCGAAATATGCGTATATTTTATGTTTTGCAGTACGCAAATTTTAAAATTCTCTCACGATACCTTCTCGTCTTGCGGAAAGTTTTCCGCAATTTCTGTTCGCTTTGGAGGTTTGCAATACATGAAGTATGCCACACGTAGAATTATTAAAAGTCACCGTTGTTAGAGTTGTAGTTTTTGGTGTTCATTCGTAATCAAATCGCCTGTCACCCGATCGATCATTTTCGTAAATCTTCTCATTGAAAGGACATGCATTCTCCTTTCGCCTTCTTCAGTATGTATTTATTTCTTGTCCAATACAATATTTCGATATTCGCTTGTATAATATATTTTACGCACATTGATGTTATTTGTAATGTTATCAGAGTGAACCACAAATGCTTACATTGTACATTCCATGTGTATATTTATCATGACCGCTTACTGGATATGGCTCGCATCTGTCATTCGCCTATCAAAGCAGCTAACACAATACCGTCTAAGCATTCCAAATACACTGTGTGAAATATTCTAGCTAACCTGTGTTGGTTCACGCCATTTTTCTATTTTTCTCACACTTGTAAAGATCAAGACATTAAACAGTGAACTTGAAATGTTCCCCTTGAAAATCGAGTCAATTTCCGTAACCTACTGATAATATCTTGCCATGGCGTTTCTGCAAGTGACGGACAACCTTGCTTGAATTTGTAATGCATTAACAAAAGTATACATTTGACATTTTTTATTCAGTATATCGTTGGACGTTAAATTATTGAAATCAAACAATACTAATGTGACTGTTGACCCAATGTGGCAATTAGAGACTTTCCATCGCTGATCTTCTGGAAGATTTCCAACAATAAAAATCCGGCAATATTGAAGCCAATAAGTTGTCAAACGTGACGAAAAATGTTGTCACGTTTGGCAACCGAAGTCCACGTGGGAACGCCAGCGAGAACTCGGCTCCTACGTTGCCCAGGTAATGCTAGAAAGGATTCAACGAAGCAGCTAAATTGCCCGCTGGGAGACTACAGCACACATAGGGGACGATTATGCAGTCGGAGATGGATCTGAAAAGCTCTCAGGATCTGCCTACATCTCTACAGTACTGTTGAGATTTGCAATCCGAATTTTGAAAGATGTCATGCACCTCCCCACAATATTTAATAAAAAGAATATATTTGTACATTTAATATAACAACATATATTGAGTATTTTTTCTTCAATAAATTGCTTACTACTAGCAGAAAGAGCAATAATAGCCACGGGCTACGTTACCGTAAAACCTATTTTTCAACGTTGAAAATATTCTTTTTTAAATCAAATACAGCGATCTACCACACTTGAATTGAACTTAACCTATCAACGCGAACTTATTCTTATTCTTAAAGCAATTTAAATAATAATGCAACACATAATTCATGCGATACCTGCACGTGAAAACGTGACACGCGACAAGAGTATGTCCTTACCACCCTGGCGGGGATTATTATTATTAACCTGCTTTTAAAATAATTCGGAAAGGTTTGTGTCTTCTTTGGTTTTTCATCTCATTAAAAGATAGTTCTTGAAATAGCTGTTGGATGAATGTAAATAAAATATCTACATATAAGATATATGAGGGGTATAGAAGCAAAGGTAGCATTATCCGAAAAAAAATGTTTTGAATGCAGTCACCGAGTATAACTACAAATTTAGAATGTACTGAATTCGTGATTTTATATGAAATATTGCTCTATCCCTTCCAAAATGATGTTTTCAAATCAAATCACTATTAAGAGCAAAGACAGTAATACCCTCGTAGTCTAAAAAGCAAAGGCAGCGATGTCCTCTTCTACCAATCAACCCCCAAGGATGTGTCACTGGACAAAATGGCCGCTTCATACTAAAGTGAGAGTCGATATCGATGTTAGACTGAAACATCAGAAAATGACGGCAATATCCACTATTTGGTAGCAACACAGCAATTATTTATTTATACACTATATAAAAGTTAAATATTTATTTATACACTATATTAAAGGAAAACCGGTGTCACAATAATTGTTTTTAAAAACTTATTTCCAATAAGATTTAGGTTTAATAGATTCCAGAGAAATTTCCTTGAGTAGTGACAGGTTTTTCGTATTTATCTCAGAAACACCTCAGTGGAATATTGCTGCCTTTGCTTTTATATACCCCTCTTATAGCATGATGGGTTCTTGTAACTTTTTCGTATTTTTCCTTTCTCGTAACGTTTTCTTGATTTATTGAACCTTCTGCATAACATTCCCTTGCCACGGTCCAAAATACTGGACTTCTGCGGAGATCCCTCAAAGCAAGTTCAAAATGTGGACTAGCGATTGCGCCTAAAAAAACCCTTCCATGTATTTAGAAATAAAAAAAACTGATATCGATCAATATAAACAGAAAAAAATTTCATGTTGTCTGTCTATTTATCTATGACAAACAATTTTTATTAATTTTAATTATTCAAAAACCTTGTATAAACTACTTAATGTCTACAGGTTTTGATACCACGGACGGGCGCATGCTCCTGAAGGAGATACAATAGTTTACACAAATTTGTTAATTGATTAAAATTAATAATTAGGTCCAACCACAAAGTTAACGCTCTAAACATAAAAAATAACAATTATTATCTTTATTCACTTTACACGGTAAATTCGGCATAATGTAATTACGGGAAATTCTTGCTTATGCGTTCACGCTTCGCGCGGCCGGCCGTTTTTTGTTCCTGCGCAATTTTCACTAAATTTGTTGAAGCAAGCGAGCGGATATACAAGTTATAATACGGTGTCCGATTTGACGAGTGGAAACCCCTCGCCGCCACCAGCCGCCGTTGGCGAGGCGCGCGGCACCTACATAATATAAAGGTCGAGGTCGGCCCGCGACGTATCGCCGCAGGACTTGTGTACGCCGTCTTGCCGCGATACAAATGGAAAAAAAGGCCGGCGCGCCGCGGAGACGTCCGCGCGCAAAGCGCGGCCGGCGAGCAGAAAGCGCGCGGCGCGTCGCGTCGGTCGGGCGCTCGCCGCGGTCGCTTTTCACCCGGGGCCGTCCCGACTCGGCGGCGCGGTGGCGGGGCGCGGCCGCCGGGACCGGTGGCTCGCGATGACGCAACGCGGCTAACCCACTGACCGCGTGCCGCCGCATTACATACAGTCCGCCGTGTCGCTCTTCCGCGGGGCACTTTCTCCGCTCGGAAAAGCGCTGCATTTAGGGGTGCAAGGGTTCGCTATTATTTTTGACGTGGGACTTTTAATAAACATCGCGCAAAATCTGATTTCCAGTAAAATTTTATTTTATTTCGTAGATTTCAATACAAATATTGCATCTCGTGATCATTCGTGAAATTTCAATACTATTTTTTCAACAACATTTATATTTATTTATGAAAAAGGACAGCACACAGTCTATGCGTACAAATATTACATTTAATAATTAATATCGTATTTGTGGGGTATAAAAGCCAGCAAAAGTAGCAATATCCAAAAAAAAAAGTTTTAAATGCAGTCACTGAGGATTACTTATTTAAAATGTATTAAATTCTAGATTTTATGTATGTCCCTTCCAAAATCATATTTCCTATAAATTTATAGACGCTTCCTTTAAAATATCGAATTCAGTACTTTATAAATACTAAATTGAATATAAATTAGTAATCCTCGATGACTGCGTTCAATTTATTTTGGATATTGCTGCCTTTGCTTTTATACCCCACATTTGATAATTTTCAGTGTGATTTTTTATTTGTTTTGTATGACAATACAATTTTGTTTCTTTTTTATATATCTATATCTACTTTTTAGCTTGCTCAATTTGTCTCATGTTTTTTATACTGTTTCTTTTTTATTTATATTACTTAGGATTTTTTGGCTGTTTTTTTAAACTGTTAATATTTATTTTCTTTAATACACTACGGTATACATTGAAATGTGAGGCCGTTTCTGCAAAATCGACAGAATTTCTTGAAAATAATTTATGTGAACAATAAAATATAAAAAATTAAATTAATAGTCGATACTTTCAATTTTTAGTATACGTCGTTAATGTTATGTCTGTATGTATATATAATATAATATAATCTTAATGAAGGGACCATCAGCACCGAAACGTGTTGATAATTCAATAAATAGTGATTTTATTAATGTTTAATGATTTTATAAATTGAATTCCTCTCACTGATGAGACAAATACCGCAATGTATAGACATTTTCGTATAAGCTTGCAATTGAGTTAGTGTAGGTGCAAGAGGGGCGTATCTGTAAACTCAACACAATGAAACAATGGGCGTGTTGCGCACTGTACCCACACTAACTCAACTGCAAGCTTATATGAAAAGACCTGTACTTAGTGCGGTGACTTGTAGGAAATATCTATTTCGCATGTCATTTCCTTCCCACTTCACTCAGGCAGTAAGGGATTGGTATTAGATCGACGGGAAGTACCGGGTGTAACACTACGGAAAGATGAGTTACGAGAGGAACACACGGTTGAATACGTTTCGCTCTTAGTGGAGCACCACTCCGCGCGCAATAATTGAACGTAGTTATGCATAAAGCGACCAACCCAAAAAACAAAGAATTGAGAAAAAATGTGAATCTACAAAAACCTAATACGTCGATATTTAATTCATTATTGCATATTTTTTTCAAAAGGGTTCATTGTAAGGATATTGTTTATGGTTTTTTAATGTATTTATAAGAAAAGACTTTTATTTACGAAAATATGACGCGTGTTACAGGTTGGATTCTTTCTACGAAATGTCTTGATTCTTTCTACGAACAGTACTATCCGAGGCGTAGAAAACATTCAACCCACTTGGATGTTTTCTACAAAATTATCGTCGTGTAGTAATAGTAGCATTGAAAAGTGACTAATGCGTCCATACCACATGGATTTTTTCAATTAATACTTTTATTTGCCAATGATTTATAAATTTGAAACCGCAGAAAACAGTCAAACCACTTGGATATTTTACGAGTTAATTTAACGGTGATGGCTGTGATCTGGGTTAGAAAAATATTGAATTTACAAAAAACTATATCACTTAGACCTTGGACGATTTCAGCACATGAAGATATCGTAGTGAGCTGTCCAAAAACGTACATGTATAACTCATTTCTAACGTTTTGTGGGTTGGTCGCTTTCTGCATAACTACGCCCAATTGGCACGTAGGTAGGTAGCTTCCAGCCTTTCCCCAGGGCGGAGGGCGCTGGTAAACTTCCGTCGTGTCCCGCCTCGAGAGCTCGGCGTAATGTCGTACATTTTCTGTAGTTGACTTTCTCCGTTGAGACGTATTAATATTTGCTTGTCTGAATGTTGCGGCATTTTTTCGTGATAATTAATTATATCATCGGCTATGTTAAAGGATCTTCTTAAACAAATTAAGCCAAGCGTGTAATTCCGGAGAGAATACGTGTACCGAACCTTGACCCAGCAGTTTCCTAAGCGGCTCGCTATCGCAGAATGTAGAATTGTACAGAGATGAACTAAACCCCCTATTTAGGCGAGGTGATTGGGTTACAGCGGAAGTATGCCCCCATCGCACACGTTTTAGACACGTAATTCAGTTTAAGTTGAAGTTTTTAAGTACACTTTATGTTTTAATTTTTTATTCTTCTGTAATTACGCATAATATGCATGCAATCTGCATATGCACAACATGCAAAAATGCATAATTAAATCCCCTAGTTAACAAAAGTTTTTTTTATTTGATAAGTATGTTATTTTTATTTTTTTATTTCGTTCTAAACTGAGTCTCTTCAAGTAAAAACTCTTTCAAAAGTCTTTTTGTAATAAAGCACGACTTATTTACTAAATCATTATACTTTCTAAGAGTATTTTGATTGACTTTTCTTACAATTGTTTCAAAATGTAGAAACTTTTTACAAGTATTTTTTATAATCAGTTTTTATTTTTAAATAAAATAAAATAAACTCATGATAGTTCATATCTATATATTTTGGTGGTTTGTGGTTGATATAAACAAAAACACACAATTAAGTAAATCTGTTCATTTATTCTAAAATATAAATTACTAGCTGAAATCCGTCAAAAATGACGGAACATTGGTTCGCGTCTTTGCTAAGCCGTAGTATATATTTATAATATCTTTTTGACGCTCCACGGAGAGGCTGCGGCAGCAACATGCGTTGAGCGGCCGATTCGGGTTTTCTGGCCCGGGTTGCAAGCCCCACCTCCGGCCGTTTAATTTCGTTTTTTTAGCCGTGAGTTCGAACGAAATGCGGGAACATACAGACAGACGGACAGACAACGAAATTATTATGTTTGATTACATACTCATAAATTTTTAACCAGTGAGAAGGATTTCGTCTGTTTTTCTTTGACCAATATATGAAATCGTGTCGATATTTGAAAGTTAAATAATTACTTTATAGATCTATTTTTAATTTAACTATCGATTAAAAAGTTTGTTTGAACGTTATGATGTAGCGGATGGAGCTGACAGCTCGAGTTCTCTGGATGTTGACCCTTTTTCTTCGTCCAGAATGTTCAAAATTCGTCTGCGAATTTCATCCTCCAAGCACTACATCGGCTGAATGTTCCATTAGTTCAAGAAAGCCGAAATATATGTATTTAAGTCGATACTAGTTGGAAATACCTAATTATAAAATATTTATTTGCGGAAACCATAGGTAATGGAGTTCGGCGGTCAGTTAGAAGAGTTGATAAAGGAGAAAGTTTTTACGTTATTTAAGTTAGTCTATTTTTATAAAAACACTATTCTTAGTTTCTTTATCAGAAAAACATTACATATAATTTTTTTATCATAGGAAGTGTATTGTGTAATCACGTTATCTTCAAAATGTTGGCAGAAAGAATATTGAAGCATGAAATTTACGAAAGCATGTGTTTTGAAAAAAATCTAAATAAAATATATATCTGGCAATATTCCTATCACAATTATTATCATACTATCCGTTACCCCATGAAAAAATATGGGATATGTTAATAGTTAATAACTACCCTCGCGTATAACCTGAGTGACGTCACAGTCGGGCGCCCGGGCTTCATTAGCGGCTGGTCATCATCAGTGTTGTAATATTAGCGTGTTACGGACAGACAGACATTCGAATTAGGTTAGCTGATTATTCCCGACTTAAATACACGTACCATCATATTCTGTTACATAAATACTTTTTTTTAGATTTTTTAAACTAAACGACTACGATGATTTTGAATTTACCGTATTTTATATTATATTTATATTATTTGGCAAAAGTAAAAATGTTCAGAATACGCGACAGCATGTGGATTTTTATTTCCATAGTTTAATTAATATTTTTGTATTTTAGGTACGCTATATATTCACACTGCCGTGTGTACATGAGACTCGGAGAGCTAGCCGACGTGCCGCGCCGGCCCAGTATCAATGTATTAAAAACATTAGGCTTCCGGTAACTATACCCAAGTTTGCTTACATAATCTTATAAGTAGTTTTTTGGTAAGAGAAAACAGCGCAAAATGTATTCTGGAGTTAATAGATAAAAAAAAAAATCGTTCCACCCGAGGGGGGTAGGGGTGTTAAGGCAAAAGCCGCGTTAGGGCTACATGGAGGGGGAGGGTTCAAAAGGGTTCAAGTTAGAACCACGTAGTTTATGGACGCTCCCACATTAGACCAATAAAATGCTAGAAAGCTGTCAAGCATATATATTTTGTCAAAATCATTACTTCACGGGTATTGTTTACTGTTGATTAATGTTAGATTTTCTTTGGGTATTAAAAAAAATCACCGTTTCGGAATGTTTTTGAGAATTTTTTAAGTTTTCTTTTGAATTGCGGTTTAAACGGTGTGTTTTTTCATACATTTTTTAATGTTTAATATAAAGCACAATCCAGCCTACTTTATTAATTTAAACTTCCTTCTTTTCCTTTTAGGCAGCGAAGTGATTTTTTGGGGGCGTCGCGGTTTGAGATAGATTGAAAAACGCTGCCTTATCCCAAAGCAAACATTATAATTGTTCGCTCGTAGTTTAGTCGAACGCGTTAAGTGGTGGCGATTAATGAATGACACGAATCGAATACATAATGCGCACACGATAAGCCGTGACGGCTCGCCGCCATTGCGGGTCGCGCCGCATATAGGGCGCTGAGTAATTATTATTACACGCGGATTATGCGATATTCTAGAACAAGTCGCAGGCGTAATCACTTTGGACAACTCGGATTGCGTCTTCGTAACGCCCCAATGGGGAACAATTCCAGCAGCGGTCGTACCGAAATACATCAAGGCATAATTGCCTCGGAGCGAAGGGAAAAGAGCCTAGACATCAAAAACCGGTGTTTTGTGTTACAATATCTGGGTAACTGCCGTATTGATTTTGGCCTAGGCCGGTGGTCGCAAACTGCGGCTCGCGAGCCTCTTGGCTACTTTAATGCGACTCTTCAACGAATGACGTGTTTAAAATACTTTTTTTTTTTAAATTTAATATTCAGTGTTTTAAAGTAAAATTCCGATTATTTTGCTTTTTTTCTATCGAAAATAAAAATTACAGTAGGTACTATAGAAGTCAAAACATTCCTGTGTATGCATATGATCTTAGTTCATAATAGAAGCGATCGGCTTTGAAAGACCTGTAGAATGAAGAACTTTATTTTTATTTTTTACGAGACCCTAACAGAATACTGTTACGAAATACATAAAAAATACATTATTATTTAAAACTCAACCCACTATCTCAATTACAAGTGTCTTCGGTCTGCTCTAGCAACATGCGTACGGATGCATATTCAGTGTATCAATGCAGTGTGATCATGTACGAATATTTATACAGGGTTATTTGGAAAATATTAATTCAACCAATAGTGTCAAAGTTTGCATTTTTTTCCAATATTTTTTTTGTAAAACGTTGGACTATCATTACAGTGACTTATATCGAATATGAAAAATTCATTCCCTTTAATACAAGTCAGATAAAAATAATAAAAACCTTCGAATTCCAATTGGAATTTCTGCAGGGTTATTATCATTTTATTTAACTTGTATTGAAACGAATGAATTTTTCGTAATCCATCTAAGTTACAGTAATGATAGTTCAACATTTTGTAAGAAATAAATTAGAAATATTGAAAAAAAATGCAAATTTTGATACTGCATAACTATAACTATTGATATTAATTAGGTCATGGCTGCTTGAACATTTTCGACTCATAATCAAGGCAGGAATATAGTCCTGAGAGGTTATTAATGTTTTCGAAATAGTCCTGTTTATTAGTTATAGATATACCAGTTTTAACCGATTTCTAAAAATGGGGTTCTTGTAAATAAATTTTGCCCTCAAAAGAATTGTAAATCATTGTACTGCTGATATTTGGCTCTTTTGACTAATGCGTTTTGCCGACCACCGGCCCGGGCGGTGTTGGCTGCCCGAAGTATTTTCTTCATTCATGATGTATTCCGTTGGTCTATTTCGGTAACCTTGTAAGTGAGCACTTACAAATTCATATTTATTTTGCGACCCCCAAAACACACGCCAACTTGTTGTGACAACTTGGCACCTCGTCCTTCCCGCGAGCAAACATTTAAAGAAAACCGAACCTACTAAACAGTAATTATAATTTCGTGTTTGTGCGTCTCTCCGGTTATACTTTTCACGTCCCCGCGATTCCGTAGAGAAAAGTGAATTCTCATCAGGCAGGTAACCGGTGAACGGGATTCAAACAGCTGTGCCCCGGTTTTCACCCCACGCTCGTGTGTGTGGCCCCCGTTACGCGTGTGGGTGAGCCGTTGCGTATTCGTGTATGTACCGTGCAGCTCGTAGATGTGCGCGTGTTTGTTTCACTTTTACTGCTGTGCACCAGTACTTCGCACGTTTCCTACGTGGTCTATTATCCAGATTGGAGAGTTATTAAGTAATAATTATTAATGTATTGTTTACTCGTCCACTCGGATATTAAAATATACACATTTTATGCAGTTATGCTATAGAGTAGGAGAACATACGAATACTTTTATTTTTATTATTTAATTTATCGATTAAGAATCAAAAATATTGATTCAAAAACAGGGGTGAAAATATTAAATACCAATAATAAAGATTTAAAATTAAATAATTTATAAAAAAAATTCATTAGGGAAGCGGTGAATAAAAAGCACATTTAATTGATAACCAAATCAATTTTCCATTCAGCCCTTTGTTTAATTTAACTTTCGCAAAAGATTTGGTAACACCCACTTTAGACCCCGCCCCCTCTCACTCTCTCCCGTTTGATTCCTGATTGTTCTGTAGGCTAGTTAGTGCATGCTTGTCTCTGATAAGATTAACACGCATGTGATAAATATTGATGAAAGTTTAACAATACTATGGTTATGGTGTATAGTGTTGGTCCTGACGAAGGGACGGGTACGTCTCGAAACCGGTAGACCTTAAATCTGGTAGAGGTTTTTACTAAGTCAACTGACATTCTGTAATAATTTCGTTGTCTGTCCTTCTGTCTGTCCGTCTATCTGTCTGTCTATCCGTCCATAACTTTGTATAACGACCGTAATTTCTGTCAAATTCACGGCTAAAAAATATATTATACTGCTGGAGATGAGCTTGGACTCCGGGGCAGTAAACCCGAACCATGTTACTATCGCCGCCTCCCCGTGGACCGACATAACGATACTATAAATATATATTAGGGCTTAGCAAAGACGCGAAACATTAATCGCCAGGGTTTAAAATAGTAGGTATCATTAACTGCCGGCAAGGGAAATATAAAAAAATATTCAAATCTTTTGATAAAAGTCGTTATTACTATTTCATGAGTGTCGACTGTAAATGTAAGTAAATACTTTAATAACTAGCTGTACCGTCTTGTTTGACGGGTTACAGCAAGTTATTAATGATAACAAACTGTAGGTTTATCTATTTAGAGCTTAAACAACAACCGTCATTTATTGAATAAGTGACTCGGTTAATACCGTGACACGGAACGGAACGGATTTGGGCCGGGACACTTGGTGCGCCTCCTGAAATAACTCTTTCATCCTACAATTATTTCGGCCTTTCCTATTTATTTTCGTAACGGAATGTAATTATTCCAGTCGACTCTGCGATGTCACGCCGAGCAAAACTACGGAATTAACGAAGTTTAAAAAAATGTAAATCTGCGATCTTGAAATAATATTTTCGGATGACTGCGCGAAGAGGCGCGACAGCTTTTATCTCGTTACTAGTTGAATTCTTCGCTGCCGCGCCATCTTCCCTCGGAGGATAACGCTCGCGTATTTTGCATATTGCTTAATCTACGCTCGCCATCGTCGAGGCTATAGGTCAATCCTAACAGGATATATCATGCCTTTATGATAAATTATTTTTAAAAGTGTTGTGATGAATTTTGCCATGCCTTTGTCTTTTATTTTATATTTCCCTTCAATTTTACATTACAAAAATGTTGAATTTACTCAATATGATGACCTTCAGACAGATAATCGTGTGTATTCCCTTTGTCGTGCGTTATCATAACAATAAGGTTTTAACCGTTATAATCAATATTATGTTAAAAATTGGTAGAAATAAGATTTTTTCACACCCATTTTATATTAGGATATTATTAGATTCCATATTCCATAAGAAGATTCCATACTTCTTATCCTTACTCAAAATAGATGGGATTTTACTTATTATTTTACGTTTATTACACTTCAAATGTCACTGTTTCTATGATCATAGCAGAAATACTGTCGGAACCATTTGGACACTTTGGATGAAGAAATTAGTAGAGATGCGTGTGACAAACTGATTTATATTAATTAAAATAAATTACTTATTTTATATAATATTCATCACGTTAAAATTGACGACGTGTACAATGTTACATGTGTAATAGGATAATCAATAGTGATTGTTGTGATACTGCTAATCAATGAGAGTAGATAAAATATATTACAAAGTTGTGATACCTATTTATTTTTTAAATCTTCACTGGAAACATATCGGCAGAATTTAATAGAAAAAAATATGGAAATCAAAGTGAGCACAAACATGATAAAAAAAGTATATTACAGAATACATTGCAATTCAAGAAGTGTAAATCTCAAAACGATGTACAGTGCATTAAAGATTTTTAATGAGATACCAGAATTAGAAAGGCACAAAAAATATCTAAAATAATATTTTAAAAATATGTGTCGTGTTAATTTAATAAGGTGTATAAATTGATGAATATAATGTATGTATTAGTGTATGTGCACATATTTGCATGTGCACTGTTAAGTATAACATCTTAATAAAACAGGTGCCCGTTACTATTACCATCTACGGTTAGTTAACATATCGGTGCGACCTTTGCATCACAGTCGGCTTACCGACCATGTCAGGGTTTTCTCATACTTCTCCGGTTCTTCTTGCCCTTTACATTTACGTCATAGGTCTTTTTTATATTTATTAGAGACACTAACAGGATGATAGGTACATAATACTCAAACATTATAAATGAAGACTACGCCCATTATCCCGATTACAAGTGTCTTCGGCACGCTTTAGCAACATGAATATGTCTTACTTATGTAGGAAGAATGTGTAGGTCTTACTTGTAAGTTACGCAAACCCAAAAAAATCTGCCCTTAATCTGATCGTTCACTCAAAATCCGCTTATTTTTGATCCTGTCCAACAGTTCGTACACAGTACAAATTTTAATTTAATTCAAATGTCAAATTTAAATTGCGTCTTGTTTGTTCTTAATAAAATGTGCGGAATGCCTAGTACAGTATCTTCTTACATTATATTTTGGCGGGTGTATTATCTGAAAGGGATTTTTTTGCGCCTGAGAAAATAAGTTTGCACCGCGAACATTAATCATTTTTCTTTTGCCAGTTCCACCTACGCGGGAAAACCGCAATATGGAAAATTATTTTTTCTGGTTTACGGGATTGCGTGCTTGTATTAATATCTCATTAAATTAATTAAAAACTGTACTTCCGAGCCACGTTTTCTAATATTTGTCGTGAGCAAGCAAGAATATAATTAATTCTTAAGAATAATGAGATGTACAAGAAGTAATAAATGACAAACTATTTGAGGAACTGAGGACAAAGACGTACGTATCTGAAATGTGATCATGGAATGAAATTTTCTTTGAGAATAAACTATTATTATTGCGTTGTGTTAGATACACTGAAACGCGTATACGTATTTTAGATCTTGATGTATATTTAACACTAAATTACGTACTCGACGTTATAATAAAAGTCAGTCATATATTATACCTAGTACTATTTAATGTATCTTTTTGAAATAATTTAATATCGATATATTTTATCAAACACGTCACAAGCATTTGCGCTTTTTTTTCAAAGATGTCACTGAGATGATAAAACACTATTTTATGTCTCCTATCTCATCTTAAAACTAAACAACGAACTCGGTGCGGACAAAAATATTCGAAATACATAAATTCATATTTTTCGAATATTGATAAAAATCGTAAAGCTTCAGAATAATACCATCGCGTGGTGACGTAAATCCTCCTAAAAATATAGTTTAAGAACTTTAAGAATGTACCATCAATTGACTTTTTATATTTCACTTTATTCTTACTTTCTCCGGCTTGAAAAAAAATTCTACACGCAACCCGAACTCGTCGCATCTAGGATTTAAACAATTTAGATTTTTGGGCCTATATATCGGCGAATATTAAAAAAAAACTTAATTAATTACATTCTCAATTACGACACATTTTGTTTTTTAAGTTTTTATGTCGAGAAGTAACATTATTTTAATAACAAAATTAATATAAATATTAGCCTATTTTACTAACCTATGTTTTTTTACTTGTCAAAAGATATATCCGCCGTCCGCTCCCGCGATCAATTTGCAAAGCATCACTCAGTTCCCCGTTCATTATTTTCAGTTATTTTTTTTTACAACATCGCTCCTGGAATCGTTAGTGACAGTGACTAATAAATACGCTAAAAGATTTTTAGAGAAACTCGATACTACAGAGAAAGCTCCTCAAGATTTACGTAATTTCGAATTTATACACATGCTACGTCAATCAGTGAAATAAAAAAATTCTCTATAAAACTCAGAAATGTGAACAAAAAATAAAGAAATGCCTTTTTTATGATAAAAGTTACACAACTAAATAACCATCACGCCGCATCGCCGCAGGGGTAGGGAGAGATGTTAGAACGCAATCCTCTTCTGTTCTGGCACATACTATATTTGCCTCTACGTTCTTTATACATTTGCTCCTTTTATTTTATTTATTTATTAATAATACACGCCCTATATTATAGGCTTCTACAAAGTATGAAACATAAAGTACACGAAAAAAATTAAAGAATGTCAACAATAAAATAAGCATGCGTATGTAGAGGCATACTGTAAAATAGAAGATAAATAGATTTGTTTTTTGTGGTTGTCCCGACGAAGAGACGGGTTAGGTCTCGAACCGGTAGACAAAAAAATATTTTTTAGTGGTTATATACTAACATAAATAACATTCTGTTAAAATATCTGACGACAAAAGTAATGTTTAAAAATATTTAAAATGTTAATAATATCGTTCTTCACTGTTTCATACATAGAGAAGTGTTTAGTGATTTCTACAGCACTCTGTTACAATAATTAGAAAAAAATACAACCATTTCTGTAACCAGTTTATCCGTTTTTACAAAATAATTTGCAATCGAACGGGTTCACATTTGGTCCCTACATTAGTTACTACATGGATAGGTGAAATTTTAGGAAATATCTCGTCAGAGTTATGCTTCTTTGGTAATTACATCAAACTATAATACCATCAGAATTTAATAACAAGATCTCGTAAGTGTTAAGTTAATGGTAGACATTACGTAAGATGATTAAAGATTAGCGTGTTTCCGCACCCACTCCAATTAGCCCTTATTAAAATCTCTCATTTGCCATGTTTATGTGGGTAAATTACCACCGTTTGTCTTGATTATTTTTAATTGTAATATTATATAATTGAATTATTATTCCTTTTAATGGTACTGTAATTTCGTGAAAATGTAACGATTATTTTCTCGTATCAATTTCAATAATAATGCGTTCGTATTTTAAACTAGCCTTTTACCAGGAGGTCTCAAAAGTCAGGAAAAGGATTATTAAAAATGCGAAACTTTACTTTAGTTAGTTAGAAATATTAAATGCGTAATAACAAAAATATGCACTTTAAAAATGTGAATTTATACGTTTTAAGGCCGGATGCATCAAATTGGCGATATTTTACAAAATGGTAATATTTTGTTCAAACTATCGATTTTTGCGTCAACAATCAAAAAACTCGTTTTCTTAAAAATCTATGGTTTTTATGAAAGATTATTATAAACTTGGTTAATGCAACCGGCCCTAAGGGCCTTCAACTTTGTTTATAGGAATCGTTTTTACGGATTGTTTGATTGGTTTAAAACGCAATAACTTTATGCTTTATACTTAACTATCAACATAAACCAAGTTGATACAACCGGTCCTCAGGTCGAGAAAAAGGCTACAGCATGAGCTTGCGCTTTCAGGGGTTGCACAAAATAAACGGTTTTTCACAAGATGTTTAATTACTTAAAAAAAATAATTAATGACATCAAAGTGCATATTATTATTATTTATTAAACTATTATTTTACTAGAAAATTTTTGAAAAAATAATACATAATTGCCCGTGGAGTTCCTCCGCCATGACTGAGACGCAAAATTCTCCGGTGCACGTTTATCCGAGACAGAGAAAAGGGACCCACTACACACCCAGGGCCGTTCTATGAGCAATAGCTTCCATATCGACCCTACACTTTCGCCACACACGTTTGGCATTTTTTAAATGCTAAAGTGGCCGTGCTCACCGCCCCGCTGACATGGGTATGCGAGCGGGACGGGGATGCGTCCACACAAAACCTCTTCTCCACCTCCGAGGCGTAGAGACAAATGACAATTGGAACATACTTATCATCCATTAAGTGGGAATCGCACGTTACATACGTATAAGAAATGCTACAGTTCAGATGTATAAGTTACATGTGTACAAAAATGCTAAAATGTCCTAGACAGAAAAAAGTTCATGTACGTATTTAGAGATGAAATATCTACAATGTAGTATAAGTATATGAACTTTTCGTCTGGGCCAAACGTGTACCGGGGAATGTTTCAGTCACGGCAGAGGAGCTCTACGAAAATGGACATAATGGGACAATTTTTTTTTGATACTTTTATCATCTCTTAAAAAAATCACCAAATTTCTACCTAAATTTCAGGCTCCTAGGGTGGTTTTGTATCATTATTATTTTTTATAAAGCTAAATAATTCCCTAAAATGTGTGCCCGAATGTTTCTTAATTGAGTAATCACTCCCATGTAATTTATTAATTTTGTCGCTTTACCTTTTGTAAATATGTATTTTGGTTTTTGCATGATATTCCTATTTTTGAAAACCGAGTAAAGGAATGTTCTGTAGTTGAGCACCTTTAGTATTCTCCGCGTCGTAAGTGTGATTAATACCCGCAGCTGTATCGTGCGGCGATCTTTCTTCGTGAATTAATCAAGAACCTACCCGACCCCGAAATTCGCCGCAAGTAGGTCCATCGATAATGGAAGGTGTGTTTTCACGGTGCTAGTTACATTGTAATGTTTTGCGTATTTGTGTGCGTGTGTGCGGGTATCGCAGTTTCCTTCCCCGCGCGGAAAGGGTTTCTTGTAATTTGCCTTATTTTTGAAGCGGTTGGCTTCTGTTTTCCGTCTGGCCCTGGGCGAACTTTTTTAGAAACCAGCTGGAGTTTCGAGGTTTTCTTTACAATAAAGTTTATTTGAAACGCATAGCGAGACTAACAAACGACCATTTAAAGTTGTTGTTATGTTTGGTTTTTATTTGATACTTTTGAGTGACAGTAATTTTTGAAGTTTTTCTTTTTTATCCGCGTTGGGGGTGAAATTTTAGGTAGTACTTTCGCACCATGGAGTCACGATTCACCAATCAAAATCTAAGATGGCGGTTTCCCGAGTGATATTTAAGCAATAGCAATTCTTATAAGTGATTACATCAAGTCGTTTGAAAAAGGTTTAATGAAAATTGCATATACTCCGGGCGCTGTTATTGTCGTTTTAATTTATATTTGATGATGTATTTTTCATTTATCATTTTTACATTTTTACATTTTTACATTTATCATTCATTACATAATTGTGAAGAAATTCATATTGTTTTCATATCGGTGATCTATCTACCTTGAATTGGAACATAATTGGAGAGAATGCGCATGCGCATAGTAGGTGTAAAACGTAAAAGGTTCTCGCTGCACGTCCCTGACAACATAGCACTTCTTTTTTTTAAATATATTAAAAAAGTCTAACACTTGCGTTCAAAACGAAAACCATCGATCGAATGAAAATTTCAACTCGCCGCGAGAGACGATCCCGGGTGTTAAAACGGTAAACTGTAATGTCACGGAGCCCACATATTTAGATCCGCGAGTAAATAATTACTGCCTCCCTTTGTTTTCCGCGGCGGCCTCCCCACCGCCTTTGTGTATTTCAGGAGGGTCGTGTGACGAGTTTACCGCCAGCTAAGATTGTTTTTAATTTTGCCGTATTTCATTAATCCGACACTCGGCCGTTTAAAGGCCGTTTTGATACCGCCCCGTAAGTCACGCTGAAGGTTTTCGGACGTTTTAAATCTCAGTTTCGTCCGTTAAGCTAGACAGCTTCGCTTTCGACTAAAAAGAGTTTTAATCTCACACATAGAGAAGGTCACCTCTAATGGTAAGGCCAAATGAAAAAAACGTGACGAGAGAATTTCTTCCAAACATTACAGTTAAACTTTGACATAACGAGCTATTTCGGCTCGGTTATATCTATATAAATAAAAATGTAGATGTTCTTTTGTGCAAAATCGATAATCTCTGAAAGTTCTTCACCGATTGCTTTGAAATTTTGGCACAACGTTGCTTTCGATTACGAGGATGTTTTTGTACATCTAATTTGTTTTCATATACCTACTATTAATTTGTATAAATAAAAATGTAAATTTTCGATTGTACAAAATCATAAATCTCCTAATGTTCTTTTTGACACAACGTGGCATTCGAATTCGCACACATTATTTGAAAAAAAATGGGCCTACCCTTTCAATATTGATAAATATTTAGATATAACATTTTTCAATTTCAAATTTTTTGATAACATTCGGTCGTCTTTGCTTAAATAAAACGTTTGAGAGTAGTATTGTTGGAACATATAAAATCCCAATATCTTACTGTGTCACATAAGGAAATTGACGTATTTTTTTGTTGAAAAGTATCTGAAATGAGGATTATTTTATATATTGTAGGTTATCCAAATTAATAGTATTTTTCTGATTTGAATATCATGAAAGTAGATAATACCGTCAAATAAACAGTGGATTTTCAAAATTAACACACATTAAACTATTTATCTCAACCTTTCAGGACGGTGATTGTTTATATGTGTGTTCAGTTTAATGTAGTGGTGTTATATTAATTTGCAAGAAAATCAGGTTCAGAAAAAGCGACGTCCTAGGACAAGTTTTAATCACTGGTTCGATATAAAAATATTTTTCCCCTATTAGTATGAGTTTTATTACTTTAATGGGCGTAGGTGATAGGAGAGATTGTTTATGATCTAGTTTTTTGATATCAACTTTGATATCATGTCCTTTTAAACGACCTTAAATAAAAAGCCGATAATGTAGTTGATGATAACGATATAATAGGACAATTTTGTTGGCATGTTGATGACTTTGTGCAGGTCTTTTATGGTGTGGCGATTTAGGTTGAATGTAATTTTGAGTTTGCGTTATTTTCAGCAATTATACCCTGAAAGATTTAAATTTAATTTAATTACTTATTATCAATTTATCGTAAAAGTGTATTGTGTAATTATTAATTATGTCAAATTCAAAATGTTAATTGTAATTTTCAAAAAGTTCACAAAATGTTCTTACTTTGTACTTGTGATTATTTTTGTGTGTGTGGAAATGTTGCTATTAAAATATGTATTATTATTATTATTATTATTTTGTCGTCGGTAAGGGGTCACATTTTTAACACATTTGTTCCACGCCCGTTCCTTATCACTCTATGACATGAAGTAAAATTATGGAATGGATCCAACACTATTTCAAATTGGTACAGTTTTATTTAAGTAGGTGAAACATTTTTATATTTTTATGTCAATTGCACCGGCGCACGGCTTTTCGCAGATTTTCTTCCAGCAGAAACAAGTTGACGAATTTCTTACTCATTTTAAAAGTGTCCGGGATTTAAAACCCGCCTAGAGGTTTTAAATGCACACTTTCGTATCTTAGAAATGAAGACTCAGCTCGTCACATGGTGAGGAAAAAGCTTCAGCGCTTTAAATGAAGAAATAAGTCAAGTAAACGCGGAAAGGTTATTGTGGCCGCCAAAATAATATTTTGTTAGTATAATGACTTTTCGGATAAACTTTATCGTTATATTTATAACCCGAGTCTTCTGCAGTCGATAATAGAGTCGATGAGGTCACTGTAAATTTATGCCTGTAAATTTCTCAAGCATGGATGTTTTTGTGACACGTTCGAGGTATTGGGCTTCGTGTCCTGTTGTAGTGTTAATAATAATTTTGGTATTATTAAAACGATAAGTAAAAAATACAAAATTCAATTCACGTTAGTTACGTTGGTAACTAATATTATTTTTTAATTAAATAGAGATGTGAACACGAAACACGTTTAGCTTACTATTTTCATACTAAGCTAAACGCTTATTCTGTGAACATTAGGGCTAACTTGTTGGTCTCCTGGAAAGGGGGTGGAACCACGAACCACCGGATCTCTAGGCGAGCGTCGCGACCACTAGACAAACAATCTACTCTTTATTATCATATTAATATGAAGATGTAAAGATTTCGTCAATGGTGTCGTTCGTATCCTATTTGAAAAAAAATACCTTTCGAACCAAAGGTTTGCGCACATCATTCATTATCCACATATTTATTCGCATTTTAAAGGAAATTGACATTTCACTCCGATGTATTGAAGCAGATTCCTTTCAAATTCGCCTACAAAGCGAAAGCCTCCGCCGCAAAGCTGGTCTTTTATTTAGGCTTGTACGTGATGTCGCGTCCTGTATTCATGAGTAATTATTTATAGATGTTCTTAGACCTCGTCGCTCCAGTCGTTAAATCCCAATCGGTTTTGCAGTTAGCTTCTCGTTGGCTAATTATTCCCGCCATTGGGACCGGAGGCTCTCAGAGACGCGTGCTAACAACTCATCGCGCCCCCGATAGCGCGACAATTGCCACGGGGCTATTACCATTCAGAAGCAAGCCCGTTGTTGTACAAGATTCTGGTCTTGAAAAATATTAACATTGACTATATTTTTTAGGGAGATTCAAGTTATTAATCAAGGGCTTAAAGTATACTACTGCAGTCAGCAGGGGCGTGCAATGAATACACGGAGGCATGACTGACATGCGACAGGAAAATATATTGGTATTTAGTAATATTCCTATGATAATTATCATCATATTATTCATACGTAAATTTTCTATAATATCATGTCGTTTTCGTCCCTATACAAATATTAAATTTCGATTTTTTTCAAAATATTTGTTTTAGGTAAAAGTCATACTTCAATTCACCCACTGCACGCACCTGGTAATCGGCTATTATTTTATAATCTAAAATAGTACCACTTGTAAATAATTTAAAATATTTTATAATAATAATACCACCTGTAAATATTGTAAACAGTTGTATTGAAACGCATACGTTTGCTTCAAATACACTTTTGCGCCGTTTTGCAACACTTCTGATTGAAAGGAGACGTCTCTTAAGAACACCGCGCGGCGCGAGAGATTGGTTGATATTTGAATTTGAGACAGATTTAGCGAAAATTTAACTGATTTACTTGTAATTTTAAAATTCTTCATAGATGGTTTAATTTAATAACAAAAGGTTATAGTGATTATTAATTATTAGATTATATAGCTTTGAATGCAATAATTTATATTGGAAACTTGTCAACCAAGACTATCGGTTCACAGTGGAGTTCTGGTACCGACACTAATCGAAATGATTGAAAGTTAGTTTTAGCTAGATTATAGTTATGCGCGGCTTTTTTATTGTACGGAGTGGACGCCACTGTCAGCTACCTGTGATCGCGCGGTTTATAACGACGTTATTCGTCTTTATTGCACTGTGAACGTTCGCTGTGAGAACATAAAGCTTTACCGGTTCGGCCGGCTGCGTTTGGCCAGTCCTCATTACGGTGTGAATCGTTTGGACGCTCGAAATAATGTGTGTGAATTCTCACGAAGCTCCGAGAAGCCCCGTCTATCTATATGCATTTATATGCATCAAACTCAGATATAGATCGAGAAGTTTTCAGCATTCTGATGACTCACAGAATACTTTACGAGCACTAACACATCCGAGGTAGTCCCGTAGCACGCGACTCTGATTCTGAACTTTGTCTGTTTTGAAATGCTTGTACTGTTGCACATATTAGGTCCTTACATATGAAATTGGCGTTTTGCCGTACTGGCAAATTTGATCTCAAATATCTTCTCTTTGGTTAGGAATTCCAAATCCAAATTTATACAGCTATTTACTCATGTATTTGTGTTTTGAAAATTATAATTCATTTGTTTTTTCCTCAATTGTTTTTTTCTTTGCGTCACTCAGTTTACAAAATGAAAAAGTTGAAATATCACGTTATTTACGAGTACGAGTTCCACCGTGGCACCAGTGCTGCAGAAACGGCTCGAAGGATTAATGATGTGTATGGCGACGGTGCCGCAAAAGAAAACACAGTGCGTTTTTGGTTCCAACGTTTTCGTTCTGGAAATTTCGACCGGCAGAACAAGCCCCGTGGACGGCCGGAGACCAAAGTTGATAATGAAAAATTGAAGGCTATTGTGGAAGCGGATCCATCGCAAACCACATCCGAGTTAGCTGCAGGCTGCGGTGTTAGTGATAAAACTGTTTTAATCCACTTGAAGCAAATTGGTAAGGGGAAAAAGCTTGAAAGGTGGGTACCTCACGAATTGAGTGAAGCAAATCAACAAACGCGCGTTGACTGCTGCGTTGCACTACTCAACCGGCACAATAATGAAGGGATTTTAAATCGAATCATTACCTGTGATGAAAAGTGGATCCTGTACGATAATCGGAAGCGCTCATCGCACTGGCTGAACCCTGCCGAACCAGCCAAACCATGCCCCAAGCGAAAATTGACTCCAAAAAAGTTAATTGTGAGCGTTTGGTGGACTAGTGCTGGTGTCGTTCACTACAGCTTTCTTAAATCTGGCCAGACGATTACGGCAGATGTCTATTGTCAGCAACTGCAAACATGATGGAAAAGCTAGCTGCTAAACAACCGAGGCTGGTTAATCGCTCTAGGCCACTGCTGCTTCATGATAACGCTAGACCACACACTGCACAACAGATGGCTACCAAATTAGAGGAGCTTCAATTGAAATGTCTAAGACATCCACCGTACTTTCCGGACCTTGCCCCAACAGATTACCATTTTTTTCGAAATTTGGATAACTTCTTGCAAAGAAAAAAATTCAACTCCGATGGGGCAGTCCAAACCGCCTTCAAAGATTTTATTGATTCCCGTTCGAATGGTTTTTTTAGTAAAGGGATCGATGAACTACCTATGAGATGGCAAAAGTGCATAGATAGCAATGGTACATACTTTAATTAAATAAATATATTATAATAAAAAAAAATCGGCTGTATGTTCCTCCCATACTAAACGCCAATTTCATATGTAAGGACCTAATATTAGAGTTAGATTGCGATAAAAATATTACGTAAGGTCTCCAACGCAACTTCTGGGAAATTTTCAATGCGCTTTCTTCTTTTTTGACAAAACTATTTTCAGTTTATACGCTCATACGTTTTTTGTATATACAAAGCGGATACGAAACTCCCATCATCTTACCCAATTTCATTTTAAAATTCGGAAACTTATCTGTTAGATGTTTCCGCTAAGTTCGTAAGCTAGCCTGAACCCAGCTTTGAAATGCCTGATATTTTTAAATTAGAAAATTTGAAATAAAGATGAACGTAAAAAAATAATTAAAATTTCGTAACTCCGAAAGGGATTTTTTAAATCTGTTGTAGATAGGCGATCTCCCTACTCCACCAGGTAGCTAAAATTTAATCTAATAATCATTATGCTAAGGCTTACTTGATTTAATGTTGGTTTTTAATAATAATTTATTCTTTATCTTATAAAGTATTTTTATCTTTTCGATATATATTAATTCTTCTATTTTTATCTTCTATGTTTAGCATTTTGATAATTTTCACCTCAGTGGTTCTTTTACGGCTATTTAAGTTATATGTAATTGCTTTATTCATAATTCTTTGTACTTTGTAATTAATTATCCATCCGACAGTTTACAGTTTCTTCATTGTTAAAATTAATCTGGTGTTCCAAAGCAAAAAAACTTATAAAAGCGTGACCTCAAATAAGTATACTCTGACGAAGGAACGTTGTTTCCGAAACCGGTCGGTTTTTACCATAAATTAAGTGGTGATAAACTAAGTTAATTCATTTAATTCGTATTCATAATGAATAACCACGAAGTGATAGCAAAATACAATATTATTTTTTCAATTGTTTGTTTATGTCAAAATCTTCACCATTCACATTCCAAATCGAACATATGAACTTTTTCGATATCTAGTTAAGTTAATTTCATACTAAAGTGTGTGCAGGTATTGGAAGTCTAGGAATCGAATACAGAGTTAATATAATACTTAGTGATCTTAAATGTTAAGATAATAATATAACATTTTTAAGGCGTACCTTAACCTTTAAATCATCTATGTAAGTATTGACTCTGATTTCGGGCCGTAGGCGTCTTCGGTAAACCGATCGTCCCCGCTCTCCGGGTGTTTAAAATTAAATCCCTTATTATTCGTATTTAGTTGAAACCCCAGACGTTGGTTCTCTTGTCGTTTAGTTGTAGTTTAGCGAAAACTTGGCCAAAGTAATATTAGTAATGGTCGAGTTAACTTTATAATTGCCTTGCGTGTTCTTCAATGGTGACATTAGGACTTATCGGAAGATTATCACCGCATGTTTAATTTGTCGGAAAATCTTACAATCCACATTTACCATTCGCTTTCAAGCAAGGGCTGTCTGTTTCTCTCTTCAAGTCATAATAGGGAGTAAAAGTAAAAAGTAATAATATGTTATACAAAAAAATTCAATGGATATTTTTAATACCAAATATGAAGAGTATTGTTGTATGGTGAGGCATATACTGGAAACTCGTCACCCTCCCTAAACATGTGCATTACATGCATTATACGAATTACTTTTTGTTTTCCGTATATCGGACTATAATAACCTTTTAAATAAAAGGTTATTACAGTCTGAGCATATACCTGGGATTCGCTCTTATTGGTTTGGTTTCACGGGTCGTGGCTGCGGGAGGCAAATGAAAACACTGGAAATTAATAAGCGATTTATTAATCAATGATTAATTATTTTATTGAATGGACAAAGTCGCTTAATACGAATTAAATTAATACACTTACTTATTTACCATGACAGCGTTTCCCCGTGGGGGTAAACAGAGAGGCTAGAGCGCCACACTCTTCTGTCCTGACATACAATTCTCGCCTCATCCACATTCATACATCTTCGCATGCAAGCTCGACGGTTGTAGAGGCTTCTAACAGTATCGTCTTTCAGTATCTGGTTTTAATCTGGTTCACGTCTTCCGTGGTGCCCTCTCCTTTTGGCACCGTCAACACTTGTATTATTGTATATCTTTCTTACCATTCTTTTCTCATCCATTCGCTCAACATGCCCAAACCCTCTGAACGACCCTTTTTTAATTCTGTTAATTATGCTAAGATCAGCTTTACATTAATTCCCAATATCTTCCTTCTTTACTCTATCATTAATGGATTTGCCACACATACGTTTAATAGTCGTAAATTAATACACTATTCTTGAAATCACACTTATTCACAATTTATCACTCGTCTCTTAGTTATCGCAGGGAACACTTTATTTACCACTTGCTAGAATATTTTATCCAATTCTCGCACGTAGGTAGTAGTCACATTTATTTAATCGCTCACTATCAGTTAGAACTCGCTCGACTATTTCGCTTAATATCTGTCGCCCCGAAATTCCACGACCAGCCACACCGGCCGTCGTCCGCGGCTTATTTCGCACCGATAGAAATGTCAAAACATACTTAATACCGCTGCTCGGTACTGCTTTATATACGCGACACGCTGTTCTTTCAAACTCTCGAGAAGATTATTTTCCTTTCGTCGTTCCCGTCGCTTCTGGGCTGTTCCAGGCGTCTCCCGAATGCTGTAGATGATCCTAGATTGTGGTAGTGTGTCCTAGAAGGTACTAGAGGCTTAGATGTTATCGACATATTACGAGGGATTCTGTACGTAATCTCCTTTTACCATCTCGTAACAATAGATAGGGGAAAAGGGGTAGCTCTTTCTGGTAGATTTGAATGGGGCGTGGGAGGATAGCAAGCTGGTGATTTCAGGATAATCGTCAGGTGGTTGTGAATAATTCGAAAAAAGAAGGATTGTACTGACAATATTCGCCTGTTTTCATCATTATTCATGAACCTTATAGATATGATTTAAATTCAATCAAAATGTGACAAACGTGACAGTGAATGAAGACTAAAGAGATGCCAATAAAATGATTACTCGCTCTCATTGTTTCGCGTGTTCCGCATTTAAGCGTACACGACCGATAGTATCGAAGCACTCCAAGTCTGTTCAATATTTTATTTGTGATCATTATTTAAATTTTATAAGATTATAAGTTTCCCGATATTTATTGCAAGTTTATTGATTGCCTTCAGACCGATGAAACAACAAACAACTTTTCTGTCTGTGTTACTTGTTTGCATGTTTGAAGTGGGAAACGATCAGTTCGCTTTTGGCGCTCCAGTGTTTTCACAACTTTGTATCTTTTATACGTAACTTTTTCATCGCAAACATGTAATAAATTTATCAAGCCGACGGTATATCTTGTATAATTTCTGGGTTAGATATTAAATCGAATCGAAGCGAATCCCGGTAGCAGCTAAAATATTTTTTCGTTAATTCGATTTTTCTGTATGTCTTATCTAATTGATTAATAAATTAATTTGATACTTTCCATGCAAAAATGTGATACAAGAGAAGATGTGAGAAAAGGTGGTGATTTTTTCTCATTGCCAGACGATCGCCTTAATACGCCACCACTACTCTCCACAAAGGTACAGTGGATCGATTAATTGTAGGAGAAACATCCCGGGGCGGAATTTGTCGCAAACAGTCCAACCCGCAACGGGGAGGGGCGGGACACGCGGCGTGAAGTTGATTGTGTTTAATAATATATATGATCCCGTCATTAGGGAGCTCGGCCCGTCACGGAATGTGGCGTGCGCGGGGCCCGGCCGGCGATACGATCCGGCCCTGATGGGTCATCCGATAAACAACAATCGGGCATTTTCTCATTGCGAACTTCGCAACATCGTCACAGACTGATATCATTGTGTGACTGCTCGCGACCATCACGTGTGTTCCCTAGAGAGTGATGACGGGAATTGTGTCTATTGGGTGTTAACATAAGTTGTGTCAGTTTTTACCAAACGGAGTGGAAACAAACGAATTAGTCAATAATGACTGTAGTCCCCAAGCCAACGTTCTACAAGTGATGCCTCCTACTGTTGATTGAATGCAAACCGAAGGAGGTGCCGAAAGCGCTTACTTTTGTATACTTGACATTCCATTTTGAAAGCCGTAATTTGATAAAATTATAATAAATATAACGTAGAGCAAAACATCTTATTTCAAATAAATAACATTTACAGATTTGTTTTACTTTTGGTGTGCATTTTAAAATTAACAAAAAAAAAACACATTACTTACGTTGACATCTTATGCTTTAGACATATCGCTTTTGACTCGGCATTTCTTGGCAATGATTGAATAATCATCCGACAGTACAAACCTTTTCAGAAAACGACGTTACTGCATGCTTGTAGTGTCCCTCTGCGAGTTCTTCCCGGTTTACGCGAACCGGTAGGTAAATTGGAAGCCTCTCGCGAAACCGTTTATCGCTGAACATCTCTATTTATTTAAAAAAATACAGTCCTACACCAAATTTTGCATAACTGCTCTTTTGGGACTTGCACAAAATATAGGTATCATTCCTTATCCCCCTCACCTCCCACCTCTACCCGTGATATATTAGTCGTCCATTCATAAATTTGCATAGTTACTCTTTAGGACCCTGGGTTAAATATTGACTTCCCGCACAAAATAAAAGCCACCTCCCCCTATACCCCTGTCTCAAATTATAGGTAAATTTGAACCCCTGACAAAGCTTGTAGGATCCCCAATAGTGTTCATCAATAAAATCGGTTATTCAGATTCCAGGCTCATTATTTTCCTACATTAAACACAAGATCCTTTAAAATATTCGATTGCTTCAAAAAAAGGTTTTTGAATTCCCTTCCAAGGCTCTCAAAACTGGGTAAATTATATTCTTAAAATCGGGACTAGGTAGATAAAAAAAATCTGTGTAATTCTCGAAGTGATTTAGTATGTTCTTAAAATTCGTAATATCGCAGATAAATTAATTCCATTAAAAATTAATAAGGCATTTTTAAATAACCCCTTGGGCTCTATTAATTACTGCCGACTGGCTCTTTTATCCGGGCGGAATATAATTATGAGATAATAAAAATTTGAATAATAAAATCTAAGAAAGTAGTTGTTAAAATGTGTAACCATAAAATTACTGAAAAACAAATTAATGTTCACGATCAGTAAACGGTAATGACGCGCTCAGTGTTTAAAATAATGGCAACATTTTTTTTATACGAGACATTTTCCTTTGTGTGAGCGCCATTTAATCATCTCCCTGCAGTTGTTTTTTTTTTTTTTGTGAATGAAAACATCCTTCTAACAATAATTGGTGACTTAACAGGAAATAAGGGCGTGCCGTTAAGGTGACGAAACGCATTTATTTTTCTTTTATGCACATATTTCTATAATAAACGTGCATTACGTAACCTTTCTACGGAGTATAATAATGCCCAGTTGTGCTTGCGCACCGAGAAAATTAAGCCGCAAATTATTAGACGATTATCCATTCCGCCGTCAATTCTCGTTGCGAAATGCAATCTTTTCTTATAGTTTGATCGTTAGGTCGTCAATTTTGAGCCGTTTTATTTTATTTTGTTATTGCAAACTCAAAGCTTACTAGAATTTCGAAAAATTCTGCTGGTTCTCTATCGGTGGTAATGAAATTTAGACCCTGTGAAGAAAGGAAAGACACATGTTCGTTCCTTCGAGATGTAGTGTCGTATGCTGCAAGACGAACGCCCCTCTTCTTCAGGAACTCCGTTCCCTAGAGAAAAGCTTTCCACAACATGCAGAAAATGATTTCTTTCATAGTTTGGGCATTTTTGAGCTATTGGTGATCCCTGGGAACGTGTGAGGACAGAGGGAAAGAAGTCGATCTCCAATAAAATGGATAGTGCATGGGACCCCATCTCTAAACCGGGACCGTTTAGTAAGCAAAACCTCCCAAATCGATCCTGCTCATTCGTCGCCTCGTTAACGTTTTTTCAAGACTAGTAGCAAGATCATGCTGCTCCATCCTGGCCAATGAACCAGCGCGAGAGGCGATTTTATTAAAAGCGGTATAAAACAGCAAAATTAACAGTGTTTTTTCAAAATTAATCCTAAATAAAGCAGTCCAAGAAATGAGATAAAAACAGAATAACAAAAGCAATAGAAGAATTACAAAATAAGTACAAATAAAGGAATCTAAGAAATAAGATAAAACAAAATAAACAAAGCAATATAAGTATTACAAAATAAATACAAAAATAATGTAATCCAAGATAAAATAAGATAAAACAAAATAATAAAAGCGATAGAAGTATTACAAAATAAAACAATTGAAGAAATAAGATAAATCGAGAAATCAATAAAAAATGGATCAATAATTAAAACATATCATGTTGAAATTTTAAATCAAACAATAAAATACACAAAAACAAAAGCAAGTAAGACACATGGAAAAAAAAGGCAAACAAAATAATAAAAAAACAAGGCAGCACTGTGTCCGCAGTGGATGGAAATGAAAGACAGAAAGAAATGAAGCACAATCAGATGGATAGACCAAGTCCGATATACGATCGTAGCTTCGTTCAGGATCGCGAAGACGGAAGGAAAGTAGTTTGCGCTTTAGAATCAGAAGAAATGATTAATTAAGAGAGATTTTAAAGTCGAACGAAGATAATATGGCTACTATGATTGTTGGAAAGTTTTATGTTTTGATTATAATCCGTTTCACAACATCGGTGAAACCGCAAATGCCTTCGACTACCGCTCGTATTTGTGTGAGATTTCTGATTCGTTTCGATTCATTGCATTTGTATCTTCCGCGTTTGCCGGCGGCGTTTAGAATGCATATTCGAGATATCTCTATCTTGTCGTAAAAATGTACTTGAATTACTGGAAATTATACAATAATAATTTATTATTTGTGTACTATTATCATTTCCGGCTGCCCCTTCCACTCTCTCCAAACGAACGCAACAAAGCAAAGCAACGGAGGGAGACGGGTCAGTCCGAACGAACGACGACGCGCATTGAAAATCAAGAGACCCTTTCCAGCCGGAAAATTGACCGGAAAAAGCATTTCCCGGGTGGAGAAGTGACGCGAAATGGCTGTGACAACAATTGGCTGATTCGATATAGCGTATCGGCTGTTGACTGCGCTGCATATTAAATCCCCTCTAGTCTAATCAAAATCGCAATTAGCACCGTCATCTGTTTGAAGTCCTCACGCTCTGGTGCCCGCCATTTCTGCTCCGTTCTACACTCGCTTCGTGATGTGCTATTTTTAGTTCTTTTTTGTTTCTTAATTGCATCTTTAAAAGGGGATTAGCTATCGAGCATGATCACTTAATTATTTCATTTAATTATTTTCCACATTTTGATAACAACTCTCTAACCGTCGAGCCGTTTATCCGCCGGGGTGGGCAGATAGGCTCTTCGCTCCTGGTATACCATTTTCCATTGTCCACTTTAAAACATATATTTTACAGAGCATTAACAAAGAAGACAAAGACATACAGAAAATATCTCTTGCCTCCGGTTTTGGGCATGATTCAAGATAGAAGGCCCTTGAGAATGAATAGTTCTATCTATTCGAAACGTCGGGAGTGTAAAAGTCGTTTTCAGGGCTATTTGACGCGGGTTCCCACAGAAAATAATTCGTGAAAGTAACCTGGAACACAGAAATAAAGTATAAAATAAGCAGAGAAATAAATAGCAAAGCACTTGTAGATACATACAAATATAAAAATAAGATTCAGTAACATAGAATAAAACATAAAAAACTACAGAAATATTAACCACAAATACATAAGAATGTATTAGATTAAAATTGATATGAATAAATTTATATATGTTTGATATTTTGTTGTTTATATTTTTTCTATCTTGTTTATAACATTTCGAATTAAACAAATTAAACCATGTTTGTAATGTAAATGTTATATAAAAAGTAAATAAATTGAATTGAAGAAAACAAAAGTATCCAAGAGCATAGAAGTAAAGTATAAAATAAACACAAAAATCTTAAGCAAAAGCTAATATATATGTAAGTAAGAGTATACAAACATAGAAATAAAGCATAAGTGTCTAGCCTATTGGACTACGAGGACCGCCCTTTTAGATATATATTTTTTACATCAGACAGACTGATCATGGATAACCAAAAAATGAAATCGTAAACGATATTTCGTTTCGATTACTATAAATAAGCATAGAAATTTTAGAAAGAAAGCATAATATCAGTATTTTAAGCAAGGTTATAAAAACTTTTTGAACGGGGCCGTCCGCTAATATGGGATTTATCTGATTAAGCCAGGTCTTTCGCGCATCCACTCTGTTCCTGATGTATTTAATACTCGTTCCATATATTTTATTTACCATCGTATGTTCCCAAAAGACCAAAGCTTCTCGGTTATTCTTTCTTCATTCTATCAACGAACACAACAAATATAGTAGAAACTCGTTAATTCGAAATTCAGGGGTCCCAAAAAATCCTTCGAATTATGCGGAACACCGTTAATTCGAAATTCAATGTAAAAAAATCACGAATTCTAATTGCGAAATTCGCAGAAAATCATAAAACTCGTGAAAAGAACCCATCAATTTTGTGTTAAACCTCATTAATTTTGTAAAAAAGTCTGTATCTTTACATATTAAAAAAATCATTTCGAAAACGCAATATTTATTATACCAATAGAAAGATAGCAAAGTTCATATTACTGTATGACAATACCCGATATTGACATATTTATTGTTCTCACTTGCGAATAAATCGTTAGTAAAATAGTTTCGAATTATTGTATTGATATATGACGCAAGGGGCTAAAAATTATTTCGATTTACAAATTACCGGGGTTTTCGAATTATTGGGGTTAATCTATTATAAAATTAACATTTTGGGACTATGTGTTTTAAAAATTTCGAATTATGGAAATGTTCGAATTAACGGGGTTTTACTGTACAATTTTTCAAATTTTCCCCAACGCGAATGCGTCTCGTGCGCAAGTTACTGATTTATCCTGCTCAAGACGCATTAGATCACCGACGGTTTAGACGCGGACCATTTTCCGTGATTACGTTGCTAAGATCATTTGCTTGCGCATCGGCTGCCTGCCATCTCCCCCTGCATAATGAGTTGTAAGAGATCATATTTAAGCTTTTTTCTTTCTTTGAAAGTTTTTGTCACTACTCACGCGTCTATCTTCGAGATCTTTGGCGCACGTCAATTTAGCAATTTCTTAAATAGTCTTGATTAGGGTTTGACATGTATGATGTATGTTTTGGTTATGTATCACATAGTATTGTACTCCTCTCCAATGGCTTGGGCGCTCAGGTTCATGTTCATGATTTTTAACTTTCTCAGAAAGGTCTCCTTACCACTTCTATTTTATTTTGGTCCATTTAAAGGTTATTATTACCCACGGAAAAAATAACAGTTGTTCTAAACCCGTTATTTGAGAAAGGGGTTTCGATCACAGCTAAAGAATGTCCCACTTCGCGTATGTTTTAAGACACATTAATACTGCAATTAAATTATATACTCTTGTATAATTAAATCCCTTAGCAAACAAAACGTAATTTTTACAATAGGTGTTTTATTTTTTAATATCGTATGGTCTAACTGAGAGAGGCTGGTTTTGGAGTTAGATAGTCTATTTTTTCCAAATTTTCCTAATCTACTTGCAAGTGGGTCTTACAATACATAAATTGGAAGGGAAGAAAGTACTCCCGTGTTGGTAAATGTCAAAAATAATAATTAAAAATAAATAAACAATGTTAAATATGCCCGTTTACGGGTTGTCCAGGCCTCCGCGCCCATGGGGCCGCGCGTCGGCGGCGGACACCGTTGTATTGTCGGTTGTGTTAACGTCGGGCTCGTTTTCGGATCTTTTGCAGCCCGACCGCGGATCTGGAAGGTCCAAAACCAGCCCACGGTCCTACCCCGTCTTGGGCAACCCCGCGGGATCGATATTACAGCAAAATTAAAATTTATAGCGACATAAGTGGCGCCCAACGCGGGACGGCGGATGCGTTTCCAAACATAGTTTCTTAAACAAAAACGTCCTGTAATAAAGCGCGACTTATTTACTAAGCTTCATACTTTTTAATAGTATTTAAATTTTAATAGTTTTTAATTCGTAATTGTTTTAAAATTTACATCGTAGTAATTTTTTAAACAAGTCAAACATATTGGAACCACCCTGGCACCAGATGTGCACCAGGAAGTTTACGCTACTTCATGTCTAAATATTTTGGTGGTCTGTATTTATACCTATATATTTCCCGGATAATTTTCGCATCTATGGAATATGTTGAAATCCGAAGTGATGATGATAATATTACTCTTGCAGCAGGCAAAACGTCAAACTAGAGTTCTGTATTATTGCTACCGCTCAAGATATTATATTCATAAGTGCGCAATTTTCTAGGACTCTACATTGCAGCCTGTAGCCAAGAATATTTTCCTTTTGTTTTTTTCTAGCTATTAACACTCCCACTCCGGAACGGGGCACAACTTAACCCCAAAAATCTTATTTTTAAACTATTTAATAATTGATTATAGATGATATTGAGTTGGAGTTTTTTGTAATCCTCGTAAATATCCCAAAGAATACAACACCAAAAAAATACGCGATAATGTGTAGTAAGACAGTCAAAAGTAGAAAAAATAATGTTTTTCCATAGACATCGGCAATACGATTACTTTATTCTGCTTGCAAAGCTTCAGTCGGATTCTTAAGAATTATGAGACGTCAAAATATAACGGTTTGTATTGTATAATAAGAAATATAATTAGAAATATGGAATATTTTCAAACCATTATATTTCTTAAAACTTAAATTAAATTGGGGTTCCGTTTATACCCCGCTCCAGCTCCCGATCCTATATTCGATCTTTCGGTACCCGAAGGTTAAACCAGATGAAATCTGTTACGTTACACATTCTGCTACTAATATTGTCTTTTTTCACGTCGCTTGTGATTTGAAGCGTTTCTGGAATGCGCATATCGTATTTCTGCAAAAGCAGCGAACAGCTTTAAAGTTCATCGCCAATTCGTCGCGGCGTGGCCGAGGGTTTGCATATTAAATTGGAACCTATTGTAGCGCGAACACAATCGGAGACGTGTTCGAATCATGGTGCCGTTGGCATGTTTTATGGTTTTGAGGTGGTTTTTTTTCATCAGACAATGGCCGAGAGGCGTATCTCCGTGGTCTCCGTGACATTGCATTTGATTCAATTCAAATACGTGTACTTGAAAATTTTGCTCGCTTGACTAAAAGTCTATTGTTGCCTGCTAAACACTGCTAACTTTTAACATTTTCCGGTTGTTTTTCGTTTCTAGGCGCGTCGTCGCCCCGAACTTGTTTTTTGAACAACTTCGCTAGACACGCGAGTTTGGCACATTGAGATAAAGTTTAATAGCGTTGTTTTTGTCACAGTACTGTCGCATTTTAGAATAGTAGGCTCATCCGTAAATGGCGCCCGAAAAGTGATTGGATTTTTATTTGTAGTTTTCGATTTATTTACTTAATTATTGAGCAGTACGTAGATAATGGTCGATAAATGTTGTAAGCACGTGTGTATTTACACTAACGAGATGTGAATCACTGGGTTTTTTCCCTATTGAGTCTGAGAAAATCGAATGAAACAAAAAACATACATCTCACTTAGTACTCACTAGCTGTCCGGTGACCGGTGTTGGATCCTTTAATAGCATAAAATATGATCAATTTCGACACAACACCCCTATATCTTATTTTCCCAATAATAAACTAAACTCAATAAACTTTTAAAAAAACTTTTTTTTTCGTAATTTTTTTTTAATAATTATTTTCTGTCTCTTTTTTAAATTTTAGCGAAATACATAATGATATATTGATTCTTTTTTTTTTTGTCTTTCAAATGAGACCTTTTTGATATTTATAGGACCTGTACATGGGTAGATATTAGTAAATTGACGCACGCGCCCATGCTTGTTTGGGTAACATAAAAATTGAAATGGCTGCCATTTCATTATGGTTGGAGAAAAATGACATAGGGGTGTTTTTTTTTTGATGATATTGATCATGCTATTTAAGGCTCCGACACCGGTCACCGGATACTTTGTATAAGTATTTATAATTATCAGCGGAATGCTGGTATAACGGCAGACAAATTAATTATTGATTAACATGTTTTAAGTTTCTGCGAAGGGTTGATACCCTCCAACCACGCCAAAAGTTAAACATCGTGAAAAAGCAAATGACCATGATATACAGACTAGAAATATGCTACGTGGAATGTCAGAAGTTTATACAAGCTAGGACCTTGCAACTTTCTAATAAAACCGAATAATCGATGGTATGTAGACAGGACTACCGGATCGCAAAACGATATCAGATGGATGGCGCTCCATAGTGCGGTCAAGAAGTCCCATGAGGCTTTAGCGACGGGAGACGAACATCGGGTATTCGTAATAATGTCCCAAATAAACTATCTGCCATTGATCGAAATGAAAAAGTAATCGGAAGAAAAAAACTTTTTTCCTTAAGATTTTATTTTTTGGTATGCATCATCAGTTTCTGTGATGTAAGAAAATATATCGTAGAAATATATATTATAAAGACAATCCTCGTAGTCGTAGTAGTAATATGCATGACACGGACTTTTTAAATAGTAAATTGTTTATGAACCTGATTCGATTACAAAATGCTTTTATAAAACATTTATGAGATTTGAGGATTCCTTCTTTTCGGGTGTTAACATAAGTACGTTTTTTTTCCAAATGAAGCGGAACAACAACAAAAAATTAATCAATAATGTTTTCTCCTTCATTTTTTACAACTTCTTGCCAACGTTCTACAAGTCTTTCGATCCCTCTGTATAAAAAAACCATTCGAAAATAGTCATAACTCACTTTTGTCTTCCTGGCCAATTTTCAACGCCTGTTATTAAATAAATTAATAAAATTTATTAATTTATTTAATTACAGACGTTTAAAATATAATAATTAATATAATAACGTAAAAAAAAAACATATTATGTTGAGCAGAAAATTTTCTCTCGAATGAAGTATAAATGAAAGTAAATTCAGCATATTAAAGACTGGTAGTGAACATGGTTAAATGTCTGACATTTTCAATGACAATCTAGTGAAAAAAAAGTCAACACTTAAATAGACAATAACTATCTTCAAGTTTGTGTTAACTGGGGTATTATGCCGTGTTGTTACGACCTTTCGGGCCGACGTTTCGGATCCCATTGCAGGGTCCATCATCAGGGCTGATGTGTTGTCTTGAATGTTGGTGTTGTGGTTAAGTATCGGCTTGCAATACCGTGCCGAAGTCATGATGTGTTTGTATTGTGTTGTATGTATGATTCATCCGTTGTCTGATCACTATCTCTGCGGAGTCTGCGACGAGAATGACTTTGAAGCGCCGGATACCAAGATGTTTTTAATTTGAGACCATCATCTCTATTAATGTTTATCGGATGCTTGTAGATTTCTAGTGCTTCCTTGATAAGACGCGCATGGTGACTCTTAGGCTTTCCAAGGATTTTCGGTTCGAATGCAAAATGATGGCCGGTATCCAGAAAATGCTCAGCCAGTGCTGATTTTTCTGGATGACCGAGTTTGCATGCCCGTTTGTGCTCGTTGACCCTTTTGGAAATGGTACGCGCCGTTTGCCCCACGTATACTTTATCGCAGTCTTGACAATCGAGTCTATACACACCGTCCGTTTCTAAGCGATCTCGATCCTTTGCTGATCTCAACATATCTTTAATTTTGAAGTTGGCACCAAAAACTGTCTTAATGTCTCTTTTCTTGAGAGCTCTGGCAATTCTGTCTGTAACGCTTTGGACAAAAGGCAGAAAGGCGATGCCTTTGCACTCAGGTTCTGTATGTTTTTCAAAGAATTCCAAAGAACTGAAGCTGCCCTTTTGAGAGAACGAGTGTGCAACATCCGCCGGGAATTGGACAAAATAACAAGAATTCTCTTTGACCTGCACCTGAGCCTGAGTGGTACATTGAATTACGAAGATTGGACGAAAGTGGACAAAATGACGTCAATGCAAGCGTGGCGAAACAAACAATTGGTGGAGACTCGGCAAAAACGGAAATTTGAGTCACTCAGCCGACATAAGAAAAGCTCAACTAAGGAGCTGGATTCTACCAAAGTGGTCAAAAATTTATCCAGCCTTTCATTGGACAAGGCCGCGATATCAGTTTTAGCTAAAGGTTTGAATTTCGCCATAGCACCAAAGAGCATTCCAGTTGACGACATAATCTGCGGCGTAGAAGCGGCATTGCGCAAGATTCCAGTGGCCATCGCAGAAGAAATTAGACAGGATACATGCGCTATATTAAGAAAGGCTAAGCCTCCGCGTCCCAATATATCCAAAGAGGAACACGCAGCTATAAAGAGCCTTCGCGCAAACGAAGAGATCCTGATTCTTCCAGCAGACAAAGGCAATGCCACAGTGATTTTGGACCAAGTAGACTACATAGCGAAGATGCGGGGACTTTTGGAAAGCAGCACTTATAAGAAAATCCAGAAGAATCCAACGGATAGAATCGACAGAAAAACTAGGGAGCTGGTCAAAGCTTCCAGTATTCCAGCCGATTTGCATTTCAAACTATTTGTACAAGCGTCAAAAACACCAGCAATCTACGGGCTTCCCAAAATACATAAGGATGGAGTGCCACTAAGACCAATTGTGAGCGCAATAGGAGCGCCAACATACAAGCTGTCACAATATTTGGCCGGTCTCCTACAGATGCAGACGGGGAAGACGTCCTCATGGGTGAAAGACTCAGCACACTTTGTCAATATGCTAAAAGAAATAAAGTGTGAAAAGGGTGATATACTAGTCAGTTTTGACGTCATATCCCTCTTCACTAATGTGCCTGTGGACGACGCTATGAGTCTGTTGGAAGAAATTTATGATGAAGACATCTGCGCACTGTTTGAGCACTGCCTGACGAGTGGATATTTTTCTTTCCAAGGTGAGCTCTTCCAACAAGTGGAAGGCGTAGCGATGGGTAATCCACTTTCTACGGTGATTGCTAACTTTTTTATGGAGAAATTCGAAGAAACAGCACTGGACACAGCATCCTTTACTCCGAAGGTCTGGTGGAGATACGTCGATGACGTGTTTGCAATCTGGCCGCATGGTGAAGACAAATTAGGTGATTTTTTGGGACACCTTAATTCACTACACAAGAACCTGAAGTTCACCATGGAGATAGAGAAAGACAACGTGCTGCCATTTCTTGATGTGGAAATAAAAAAAGAAAGCCGATGGGAGTTTCGGACACAGAGTTTATAGGAAGCCTACACATACCAACCGTTATCTACATGCGAACTCCCACCATCATCCTGCTCAAAAAAGAGGTCTCATCAACACTTTGGCC